>BQNB010063029.1:0-18252 GCA_026074375.1 Tanacetum coccineum
GCTTTTAGACTATTCTTACTATATATTTGATATTTTATTATATTACATATATTTTAAGGTGTAGTCAGAGCGGATCAGTTATCTCGACGAGCTGCAAAAGAATTAGAAGACGATGGAGTATTGGACACAGTGGAACACCTAAGAGTCTTATGTTCCAAAATATTAGCAGTTCTAGATGCATTTCCTAGAGGCATACTAACGTTTAGGTTAACATTTCCTATTTGAGACTTAGGTTTACAATTGTATCCAGGTGGTGTATACTTAGGATACAACCAACTGCATGTCTTACTAACTTGCTCATATACCTTCTTAGTTATGTTTCTAGATTTCTTGATAGTGGAGTCTGTTGCAACGGTTATCTTACTGGATGTTGCAACAGATTGGTTCACATTATGCTTGGGTTCTCTAGTACTAATAGGCACAACCATTGGTTGTCTAGTCCTAGAATTCACGCCATTTAAATCATATGTAAGAACACCACACAAATCATGTTGTCATTCAGCACACAACTTTCCACATAGTACACGACAAAAGTAACATTCGAAGGTCTTAGCATTCAAATGTCATTTACACGCTAGTTACAGACGTTTTATTATTTGTAAACTTTAAACTTCTATGGTGGTCTTCTACTTCTTGCCTCTTCCCTTGACTATTGTTAGACATGACTCTAATCTTCCAGATGATTGCTTCTTAAAGCTGTTGGTTGTAACACTAGTATTGAGGAATTTACTCCTGTAGATGGAAAGTCACGCGTTTGTTAGGTTTCCTAATGGTCTTGATGCAACTGAGGTTGTTCTAGTTTGATTAGGCTTTTTTGTGCCACTTTATACATTTCCTGGAGCAAATCACATTTGGTGTTCCTGACAATTAGCAACTTATTATGAGGCAAAATCTGTGCACGTGTGACTGGTTTGAAAAATCACTTATACACATTTTGATGTGATACAGGGCTTTGGAATTTGTGTAATCTTCTTTGCATGAGAATCTGAAATAAAATGAGGGTTAATAAAATGGATTGTCCTTTGACTTTTTTATAAAAGCATTCGTGTATGTAGGAAATAACGGATGATTTTTCAAACTGAGTTGTCCACGATTTTCCTTTCATCTTTTCTATGAAGTTTTTTTCAACTTCACTTATTGCAATTTCCTTTGTATTGTAATTGAGCTTCAAGTCTTGAATTTCAAAATAATGTTTTCACGATTTTCTTTCAGAAAACTACCGTTGACTGATTTTCTTTGAAAGATTAGATGAAAGATTTGTCATTTTTTATCTTTTCTTTGCACTGTTGTAAATCAAGTTCGATTAATTGCATGTTTCTGAAGTGCTTCAAAATTCTTTGACATTGTTCTACTTTTTGGAAAGCTCTTTTTTCAAAAGATGTTCTCATTTTTTTCCTAGGTTTCTTACGTAATCACATTGGCAAATTAGTAAATTCATCCAGATCAGTGTACAAACAAGTATTGCATTCATGTGATCAAGCATAGTTATTATTCCCTGAAGTCGGTCGATTTCATTCAAAAACTGTGTTTTTTGAGTTTCCAGTTGAGATTTGAGAGTGTCTACTTCGTGTTCAAGAGAATTAAAGTATCTCAAATCAGCAACCATTTCCTCGTTCAAACACAAGTGAAAATTTTCTAAGTCTGCATTGAGTCTGCTAATTTGGGGGCCAAAATTTCCTTTTTGTGTTTTGAATGAAAGCGATCGATGTTACCAAATATGTTTCTTTTGGCAATTGTTGTTTTGCAACGTTCTTCCACTCCGTCAAAAACTGTGGGTCAACACTCTTTTTAATCTTGAAAAAGTTCTTTAGAGTCTTTTTAACTTTTGATCCCAGGAATGCGGATTCATCCATTCGTTTTTCTAAACAAAGTTGTTTGTTTACGAAAGGACCTCTTTTGAAAATTCCTTATTTAGAAGATTTTGTATGACTCATCTTTGACGTTTTTTGGGAAAAATTGTATTGTTCAGGCGACTTTTCTCGTTGTGGAACGAACAAATCATAAAGATTATTCAACTGATCATAATCAAACGGTCTGATTAAATCGCTTAATTTTGATCGACGTTCTTTTTCAAGACGAATCGTTTCGTCAGAATCAGGGGCTAACATTAACGCAAGATTATCATTGTAGCAACCTATATCATACAGACGAGGATTCGCTCTTTGAGCTTTCTTGAGGAACTCAGGTTTTGCAAAACTCGTTTTACAATTACGATTAAGCATATTCATTGTTTGAACAGATTGGCCGGTTTTATATACAATATCATTCAAAACCTTGACTTTGTTTTCTAAAGCAATGACTTTATCAAGTTCTTTGTCTTTACGAGTTTTGTAAAGCTTAATCTGAGCCTCTTTTGCTTGTGACATTATGGAGATGGTTTCTTGATGTGCATAAAGCTCCTTTTTCATATCCGAAATTGTTTGATTTAAATCATTTATTTGTCGAGTATATGCATTAGATGACTTTTGAAAATCGATTTTGTATGACATTAAATCCATTTTAGCTTTTGCACAATCAATTTCCACCTTTGACGCATAATTCACATCATTATACTTATCAAGTTTCGCTTGGAACTTCTTAAGGTCTTTAAACATCAACTGATTAGTCTTAGACAATTCATTGTTTGCTTCTTTGAAATGGTTATTTGATGATTCTAAACTTTTATTTTTAGTTTTGAAATCCTCAATTTCACCTTTTAATTTATCAACTAAAGCCTTGTTTGATGATTCCAAAAATTTATTTCGGTTTTTGCTGTCATCAATTTCACATTTTAGTTTCTGAATTAAAGAAGCAAGCAAATCGCGTTCTTGATCATGATCATCAGTATCAACCTGGTCACCTGAACTCTATCATAACATATATCCAATGAATCAAAAGTGATATTGGTGTCACCTTGTTCCGCTAGATATATGTCATTATTAGATTCAGGTTGCTCAGGATATTCATTTTCCATAGCAAACACATTATAGTTGTCATTATTGTTTTGTACCTTATGCATTGACTCATCATCAAAAATTGGTCCAGAATTGTCAATTGGATCTGGAGTAACCTCTTAAATCTGTGCCATGTACATATAATGTGCTTCCAATTCCTGATCATCAGACTCATCATCAGTATCATCTTTCCAATCAGCTTGTTCTGCATTCAACTGAACCCCAGCTTCCTCTTGTTTACACAATAACATCTTTTCCTTGTGATAAGTTGCATCATTTACTCATTTCGGTTTCTGACATTCTCTTGATACATGCCCATATTTCTTGCAGTTGTAACACTGAATCCCATACTTCTGCACAACCGGAGTACCTACATTTTCCCTAGCCCCAGCAACATTAACTGCCCTCTGATTATCATACCTAGTGCCTCTGTTGATTCTTGGAGAATTATCTTGATTAGCTCTACTGGTGTTTGATGAAGTTTGAAGGTTGTTGTTGGTAGGTTTGTAGATTTTCTTGAACGAGAGAGAAATTAAAGCCATGAGTTTGTCAATCTCCTTTTCCTTTGACATTTCCTCATCTTCAGTAACCGTAGCAGGTTCTGGATCATAAGTAGGAGCAGAAGAGGTAACAATTGCTTTTCCTCTGTTTCTGGTAGATTGTTGCGATCTGGTGGAGGAATATTGAGTGTTTTGAGTAGGATGGTTTTGATGATGGTAAACTGGTTGTTGTTGAGCAACAAGTGCAAGTGAATTAGCAGTACGTGCTAGTCTCTCAGCTCTTATCTCGTTGACTTCATTCTGGTGTTGCTTCAGAATGTCATAAAGCTTGTGATAGGAGACAGTCTTCAACTCTTGACTCTGCTTAACAAGTGTCACAAACCTTTGCCATTCTGGTTGTAATTGAAGTAAGAACTGGACATTCACTTGATGATTAGTATCATGACACTGATTTCGGACAAGCTCATTCATCATCTTGTAAAACCGTGAGTAATACGATTCAAGTGATTCACCATCCCATGATGTGAATTTTCCAAACTCCCAATATAAATTGGTTTCAAGATCTTGAACATTGATTGATTCACCTTGTTTCAACCTTTTAATGGCTTTCCACATTTCACATGCATTCGGACAAGCATCAACTGTGGAGTAGATATCGTTATCTATCCCTGTGAGTATGATTTGAACGGCTTCAGCTTCAGCATTCAGTTGATCTTGTATGTCTTGTGAAACATTCTTATAGTTCTCCATATACCTCTCTAATGGTAGTTTCCAGAACTTCCTTCACAGTCAACGGAACTTGTTTTCTCAGCCATTGATTTATGTATGGAGATTTTGGAGACTATATGTATGGAGTTCACGGTTTGGTTTGAGAGTCAATGTATCTCTTGAATTCTGGATTCCACTGAACGTAATTACCCGGATGCTAACATTGGTGGACGATCTTTGCTACCACCCCCACGCTCCATGCATAGCAATATGAAGAGCATTCGTTGATTAGTTTTGCAAATTGGTATCGAATTTGACATTGTGATTTGTGAATGGATATAGGATCTTAAGTAGGTAAGTGTTTTGTTGTTGTGGATTGAAATCAATTATCGGGTCACAGGGATTTGACAAATTTAGAATTTAAAAACCGAGAGAAGATATCATATCTTCCAACGGGATTTTACAAAAGCATGAAAAAACCGTGAATGATTTGATTGGAATCACGAAAATTCCAAAAAAAAAAAACTGAAAAAATTCAATAAATCATGGAAAACGATTGTGTTTGGGCTTCGAAAAATCCTAACAACTAAAGGGGTGGTTAACAGCGTGATCCTCCGTTTTTTTCTCTTCGATTTGAGAGTCACATGGCTAAAACGACTTACGGATCAAAAGTTTGGCTGTTTTACTGAAACCCTTTTCGTCACTTCACATCAAATTTCAAAAAATTCTCGTCGATCGCTCGTTCGATCACGCTCGTCGTCACGCTCTTCGATCACGTTCGTCTCGATCACGTTCGTTCGATCACAGCTCATCTCGATCAATCGTTTGTTCGACACGCTGTTCAATCCACTCACGTTCGATCACAGCTCGTTGGTCGATCAAAACAGGAAAACCACTATCGATCGATTCCAAAGAGGACAACACCTCGATCGAATCAAACAAAAAATGTCACTAGTTCGATCAGAAACAGAAAACCACTCTCGTTCGATGATCTTGTTCGATCAACAAGAAAAGCTACTAGTTTCGATGGTCCTTGTTCGAAATGGTTGCTTTTCGTTGATGCTTGTTTCGAAGATGCTTGTTCGATCCAACAAGAATACACTCGTTCGAACCATACTATAAAACACTCGTTTCGATACCACGCGCTAGAACACTAGTTCGAACCAAACTAAGATGAAGCTCGTTCCGTTGAGACACCTGAGACTAATACGCTATAATGCCAAGAAACAAATTCGTGCCACTTTGCTTACAAAAAAAAACACGAAACTAAGCTTACAACCACGAAAATAACAACTAAAAACTAACAAAAACTAAACCCACCCATGGCGAATGATACCAAATGTTATCCCAAAAGCTTAATCCATACACAACATAATAAGCTACACCAATAAGCAAACAAAGATAGAAAAGAGATAAGGAAAGTGAAAGATTATTAGAGAGAAATAAAGAGGTGGAAGATTACACACACACACAAATTATGAAATGGAACCAACACCCCTCTTTCTCCATGTGTGGAGAGGGTTTCAATTTATAGCCTGATGCCATAGTGGCTATGGCTTTCTACTTTATTGGCCGGGCTCGGCTTTCTTCCTGGCTTTGAGCCCGAAACCATGACAATATTATATTACAACCAAGCCCGTTGAACCCACTAGCCATTACTTAACAAGACCTAATTATGACTAATAAGACCGATAACATTCTGTTCGACTTATAAAAAATTTAAGGCTAACAACATAACACCTTTCATTGTGCAATAATCCGGAAAGGTCATATCGAGGCGTATGCCGTATCGATGAGAGCTTTTTCACTTATATGCATGTTTGACATGCCTTTTCCGGCAGACGTATTCGGCTTCCGGTCGTGGAGAAGCAAGGCCGTTTGTTTTCTTAGTGAACCAAGATGTTAAACACAACAGCCCAGTGACGTAACAAACGCCACAAGTGCTTTTTTGCGATCAACGTAATGCCCCTCGTGGTCGGAGTCGGCATTAAACTACAGTTTCTATACCGTTCCTTTCGGATACCATAACCTAGAGTTAACTAGTTCCTCTAATATACCTAAATATACCGCTTAACACTTCTAAATGGGTAGTCAAAGGATTTCTTTGGAAACATGCACAATACACAAATACACTAAACATAATACTCGTGCATAATTTGAGTTCTACCCTGTAGTTAAATAAATAACTACCAATCAAAACTCGATATTTAGGAGCTATCTAGGATTCGGCTTCATCGTTCCTTGGGTAAATCTTGATCTCCTTGAACATCGTCGCTTGGTTGGTTTGGAATCTCTTCAAACCCAAACTTCTTTAACATCCCTCATTGATGTACTTGACTGATTGAAATATATTCCGTCTTCCATTTGTTTTAATTTGGACCCCAAGAAAAGTTCAAACTCCCTCCATCATAACTCACTCAAATTCGCCGTTCATGATTTTTGCCAAATCATCACACAATTTGACTCGTAGAACCAAAATATAATGTCTTCGACATATATATTGCACAATGATAAGATGTGATTTTATTTCTTAGTAAAAAAGTGTATTTATCTGACCATCTCCGCATTGAATACACTCGTGTTTTATCAAAAATTATATTATTCTATCTACCCAAGCGCTGGAAGCTTTCTTAAGACCATACAAAGCCTTTTTAAGTCTATAAACATTATTTGGTTTTTGAAATCAATGAACCCCGGAGGTTGAGCAACATAAACCTCTTCGTTTATAAAACCATTTAGAAAATCACGTTTTACATCCATTTGATATAATTTAAAATCATTTGCACAAGCAATAGCAAGAAGTATTCGAATAGACTCTAATCTAGCTAACGGAGCATATGTCTCATCATATCTATACGTTTTTGTTGATTAAAATCCTTGTACACTAATCTACCGTTATTTCTAATACCTATAACCATTTTCATATAAATTATTTTCTAAAAAGCCATTTTTGGTTCTATGACGGATTGGCGAATAGGTAAAAGGGACTAATCCCAAACATCATTAGCTACAATTGATTTAGTATCTTCTTGCAAAAGCTATAACCAACTTCATCTTTTAATTCTTCATTGCGTTTTTTTGGGTTCTATTGTAGATATAAAGCAAAAGATAATACTATGTATTTTGGCTTGAGATCTTAAGGTTTTCTTTGATAAGATTTCCTATTACTTTGATCTAGTGAATTTTTTGGAATCTTTAATGTTAATGATTTCGTCAACTTCTATCACTCATCTTTTCGTATTAGTATTTACTATTTTGGTATTCTTTCTAATGGCTTCTTCTTCACCAACATCATCATCAACCAATGGTGATAATTTGGTAGGAGGAGGACTTTCATTGAATGTCACGTTGAGTGATTCTTTGACTTTCATTGTATGTTTATCTAATACTATATAAGCTTTACTATTTTGAGAATAATCCTAGAAAAAACACCACCTTGTATGACTTGGGTCAAACTTGGTGTAGATAGTCTTAGTATTCGAAAATAAAGCACTTGCTTCAAATACTTTAAAAAAATGTTTTAAAAATATTCCTCTACCTCCTAAATATTTCAATAAAGGGTTTTTTCCTATATTAGGTCGAATTAAATATTCTATTTATATATAGGTTGACGTATCAACGACGCATTACAAACCAAAATACTTATGAATATGGATTGCCATTAAGCAAAGTCCTAGACATCTCTTGTAAAGGACCTAGCTTTCTTCTACTACCCTATTTGATTGTGGAGTACGTGGAGCCGAGAAGTTATGAGTAATGCCTTGTGCATCACAATAAGCTCCGAATTGTACTTCATTATCAAATTTCCAACCATGATCCATTCTAATAGCTATTATAGAACTACCTAGTTGGTTTTGAATTATTTCCTACTTAATAATTCAAATATCCAAAAAGCTTTATTTTTATCATTAGAATCTAGTACATGTATACCTAAATAATCATCTACTACAACTAGGTGTAATAAAGATTTACCTCTATAGCTTTATACATTGCCGATGATCAAATAGAGTCTATATTAATAATTCTAAACATCTTTTAGTGGAAACCCATATTTTTTAAGCATTATGACATTCATGAGTTGCTTCCCCAATTTTACAAGCATCACAAAAATTTTATCATATTTAGCTTAGGTAAGTTTCAAACTAATTTTTTTAGATGACAATGGATTAATTAAACACATATTTGCATGACCAAGTCTTCTATACCATAAGGTAGAATTATCCACTACTGTGGCGAGACATAATTTGTCTTGAGGCTTATTCCCTAATTTCATTACGTATAAACCATTTTTCCTAATCCCGTTTCCTAGGATTTTACCAACTTTAATTATTTCACTACCTTCTTTTGTGAATAAGACTCTACACTTATTATCACAAATTTAACCGACACTAAGTTAGTAAAAGCTAATTATCTACGTTTCTACATTAATAGATAAAGAGTCATTATAGATTGTACATTTGCCTATGATCTTTCCTTTTAGGTTATTTCCAAAAACAACATTACCTCAGTCGTATGCTTTGTAGGTAGAGAATAAACTCTTGTAACTGGTCATGTGTTTGGAGCAACCACTATCTTTGATCTACTCATCCGGTTCCAAGCATGTTCTCAAGCATACCTATTTCAACAAAAACAAATTCAAGCTTTGGAATCCCTACTCATGGTCCGAAATGTAGTGATGTACATCCCTTGCATTTGTTGCCAATTGATTAGGAATGAAATGGGATACAATTTTCCCATATGAACAAGCCTCTGATTTTTGTTGGTTGTTCCAATCATAGGGAGAAGTTTTTGATGAATTGGTTGTCTAAGTTTCTCCTAATTGAGTTGTGTTGTGTCTTGATTGAGAAGAGATATTTCTCCTAGGCGGGGGTGTTTTTGATCTAGACTCGGTTATGACATAACCTATACCGCTTTTAAGTGATGGTTTTAAAAACAGTTTCTTTAACTCATCAATGCTATTTTGTATTAGTTTCTTCCTAGTAATAACAAAATCCGATCTAGAAGACATAGGTGGACTAAAAACGTGTTCTGTCCCTTTTTCGCCATTGGTGCGACTCACGGATCCAGGTAAGGTGGATCCGTGCACCTTTATGGTGGATCCGTCCATCGCTTTTTTAGCGGATGATCCAACGAAACTCATGTTTTTAGTTCCGCTTGTTGACGCTTTACTACAATCAAATCCTAGACCTATTTTACAACTAGGTGAATTTTGATTGTTTAACATTTCTCTTAGTGAATTAGCGCTTTTATCAAATTTAACAAATTTAACAAATTTAAAACTTGATTTCTTTAAGTTTTATTTCCGTTTTCCAATTTTAAGTCTTCACATACTTACACACAATCTTCATCTCTTTAACTTCTCATCAAGTTTCTTAATTTCTCGTTCAAATTCTAAATTTCTTTTTTCTAAACAGATCCTCTTTTAGAGTTTTTAAATTTTATTCTGTTAATGATTATAAGCTAATTTCACATAAGATATCGAATTCTATTAGCCATACTATCATTATCAAGAAGATGCGCTATCCTATAGTAAGAAGAGTTAAGAGTACCTCATTTGACATTGAACATAACAAGTTTCGGTCGATTAGTTTTTGTCTACTACATCAATTTTACTATCGCTTCCAAGAACCTTCAATGAAGGCCTTTTGAATCTTGTTGCGAGACGGTTTAGGATATTCGACAATGAGATGATATGGAATCACCGCATCATAATCATTTTTCTCTACTATAGTTCTCTTTCCTTTCATCTTATCTCTTTGTCGAATGACTTCCATTCTTCCTCTTGGTTGCCTAACAAATTTACCTTTCTTCTAAAGAACTTTTTAAAGTTCCTTACGGCCATTAACTTAATTCTTTGTCATCGCCTTCCGATGTCGACCAGTATCAATCACACTAGACTCTTTCTTAGCTTTCAAGGCAATGGACTTAACTCTTTCCTTTTTGAATCTATAAATTTTAGAATATTTTTCCATGACTACTTCATGTACTTTTATATTGCCGACGAGCTCGTCTAGAGCTAGTGATGACAAATCTTTCAATTCTTCAATCGCCATGACCTTTGCTTTCCATTTAGGATGTAGAGCCCTAAGAATCTTCCTAACATAGTTCTTGCTAGAGAAACCTTCATCAAGAGCTTTAAGACTAGTAATAATAGTGTTAAATCTAGCAAAACCGTTATCAATAGATTCTTCTTAAAGGGATAGAAAATTGTTTCATAATGATGAACCAGAAGATCAATTTTATTTATCCTTGTACTTGGACTATTACCTTGATGTGTGATAAACAAAGATTGTTCCAAAATCTTTAGAGCCGTCTTTGACACATAAAATTATTTCGTATTTCTTTTTAGATAAAGCATTATAAAGAACCATTTTAGCTTTATTATTTTTAGCAAGTTTCTTTTTAAGATCATCATCTTGTTGTTCAAAAGGAACTATTTCTAAAACTTGAGTAACTTCATTTTTGACAACCGGTGGAAAATCACCATTCAAGATAATATGCCAAAGATCTAAATCTTTTGCTTTCATATAAGTTTCAAATTTATTTTTCCAATATATAAAATGATCACTTTCAAAAAGAATGTCTTTTTTGCCTAATTTCACCTTTCTAGATATTTATCCGAATTCATAGATCGATTCAAGCTTTACTGTATAATATACGTTAAAGATCTTGGGTGACCTTGGCTTCTGATACCAATTGTGGAAACTAGAAGGGGGGTTGAATAGTTTTTACCGTTTTAAAATTAAAACTTAGATTGATGACTTATGTGAACTCAAGAGATATACACAAGTGTATATGATAACGATGCAATAAGTAAATAAACAATCTACGAAGTATGAACAAGTAAAGATAAAAAAAGATCAAATCGATGACACGATGATTTATATTGGTTCGGCTACGAAGCCCCCCTTCGCCCTACTCCACTCCGCAAGTACTCAACTTGAGAGTTATCTTTACTATGTCAGCAAGCTCCCTTTAGGCGGAGAAAACCGTACACGTCGCTTACACTTTTTTCGGTACTAAGCTAAATACCGAGTTCTACTTCGAGATAGAACTAATCTAACACACTATGTATTTTGTGGCCTAAATACTAACCTATCATACACATATGATACACACAACACACAACACAAGATATACAAGATGAATGATTATCAAAAACGTGATGACACAATTAAACTATTAACACTTGAAGCTTGACGTCTTCTTGAGTGTTCTTCACTAAAGAGTGGAATGAGTTGATCACTTGTAATGGATTATGTAACAAGTATAATGATCAAAGAATATAAAAGATAAAATATGTATGTGAAAAATATTTTACAAGGGTTGTCTAAAATAAAGACTTAAGGTTGTTATTTTTAGGCAAACCTTTGAAATTCAAATGTTGTCCCAAACAGCTAGACGATGCGACCCACGGATCCACCAACAGCTAGATCCGTGCGTTGTTATGGTGGATCCGTCCGAGGAGTTGGGACAACATTTGTCATTTTATGATTAACCCCAAATCTATACAAAATATTGTTTTGTACTTATTAAAACTAGTTTAATAGATTCTTCTAGAACAAAATATTTCTTATCACCAATAAGGAAAGATTTTCTAGATTTGAGAAGATTTGGAAAGATTGTTTCCACTTATGGCCTAATCCCTTTTTAAATATTTGTCTACATGATTTTGATGTAACTACCTAATAATTAATCAATGTTAAACTTAAATCATTTGATTAGAAAAGGTTTATGCAAATGATAATATTTTTCTTTGATCATTAACTATGTTTTAATAATGTCATATTCATACCTTAAGTGATTTGTCAGCGTCAAGTAAACTTTCGACTAAATAACTTGTTTACGTAAACTTTTACGTAGTATGACATTATATTTGTTATTATCAAAACATGAAGATCATTAAATATAAATATCGTTTTTGCGCGAATATTTGTATTAACATTCTCTACTGTCATTATCATTTTTACTTACAAAATGTCTCAACAAAACACTCATCACAACACAAACCGTCAACAATGAAGGACTATCCGAGACACTCCCCTAACACCAGAAGGAACATTTAGTCTCCGAAATACTCCACCAGCAACCCAACAACAACAACAATTCAACTTCTGAGCACCATAATTAATATACCAAAACAAACCATACCACCCAAACCAACCACACTATAACCCGTAATTCGTAGCTCCACAACAACAAAATACGTACAACACATACCGACCAAAGATGTTTGGCCGACACGACACCGCATACGGTTCACAACATAATGTTGAAGGCTCTTCATCTCAACATAATGTTGGCGGTTCTTCATCTCAACAAACAGTTAGCGATTTCTTCATCTCCCACTCGACAGTTTAGTTTAAATGACATGGAAAGAATGTAATCCCCTCAGTTTTTGAAGTCCTATTGTAAGAAGGAGTCTCCCATCAAAGAAGAATAAGAGATACAAGTCCCGACCCCCCCCCCCCAAAAAAAGACGAACCAAAGACGCCAACAGGCCTAGGCGAAGAAGACGAATTGAAAGGCGAGGAACCATTGTGTTCCATGGGCCACTGAGTAAGATGTTGCATTGTGCATATCTTGGGTTCGTATATCCAAAGATAGCGTTGCGAGTAATACGAGAAAGATTAAGGGGCTTTGGGTTGAGATCGTGAACCACATCCACGCGACCTATCATATCACCAATAGTCGGACGTAGGATATGATTAACGACAAATAGAAGACCGTGCATTCGAAAGTTGCTAGTTTTTGTGGTATGTACGATAGCGTCTTTGGACGTACAGTAGTGGAGCTAACGACGGGGATTATCTTCAAAAGGCACAAACAGAATACCAAGTTGAGTAAGGAATCCTGTTTACACTTCTTCATTGTTGGGAGGTATTAAAACATTGTGATATATGGAGTCGACAAGAAGTTTCAAAATTTATAACACAAGGGGACGACAACAAGAGCAAGAGATACAAGTTGAGCGACAATAGTTCGTTCAACACGAGAGATTCAGGAGAGGGCAATTTCAATTTGAATAGCATGACTAGGGACGAGGAAGATGAAGTTCGTCCAAGTCGTCCTATGGGCATGGACCAAGCAAAGAGTAAGGGAAAGCGGCGACATCGTCGGCATCTTCAGCAGCTGGCGTTGATGCGGAAGCCTTGGCCAAGTTGATGGTCAACGAGTATGCAATGACCAACGACCCGTACAACGTCTAAAAGGGCCAGAACATTACAGAGTTATTGTAGATGAAAAAGATGGAGCTGGAACTTAAGGCTAAAGAGTCGAAAACCAGACAAATAGATCAACGTCAAAAAGACGAAGCGCTATATATGTCGACTACTGATGAAAAGTTGAAGCGAGTGATCAGGGCGAGGTGGAACTTCACGTTTTAGTTTATGTTTTTATTTATCTATGTAGTGTTTATGCTTTTAATTTCGTACGTGTACGTTTTAATTATTTTTGCAACGTTTTTATTTTATGAATAAAAATTATAGTTTTTAATCAAAAAAATGGGTTTGATCAATGAGGGCGTTATGATTGATAAATGTGAATTGTGAAAGAGAGTGAGGGTAAAAAGGTTGAGAAAGAAAGATGATGTGGTGATGAAGTGTCCGGTAATTAAGGGTGTTTTCGGTAGGTTAGTGATTTGCACACTTAATTTTTTTATTGAGACACTCACTGTACAAGCAGTTAAAACATACTGTACAAGCATGTAATGCACAGAAAAAAGTGTCCTTTATATAATAAACTTTATTTATCAAATACATACCACATATCTATCGACTCATTCAGATCAAAAAATACCCGCGAAAAGATATTCGAATTGCGAACAAAACGAGCTCAATATTACAATGCTTCTGACATACGCACGATCTTATAAAAAATGTTGAAGTTTAATATAAATAGAAAAAAAAAGAAAATATACAAAACGCACCATTAACTTTTAACTATTTACGACTTTGATTTATAATAAACTTAATTTATCAAATATATAACACATATCTATCGATTCATTCAGATAAAAAAATACCCGCGGAAAGATCTTTGAATTGCGAACAAAACGAGCCCAATATTGCAATGCTTCTGACATACGTACGATTTTATAGAAAATGTTGAAGTTTAATATTCCGTAATTGTTAAAAAAATGATCATTGAAATAAAAAATATGTGTTGCATACAAATCAGCCCCGCCGCAACGCGTGACAGATTTCCACTCAATATTTATTCGAAACAGATTCGCAAAAAATTATGCCCCGCGGCAACGCGTGGGTTATCTAATCAAATCGCACAAAAACAAGCCTCGCCGCAACGCACGAAAGGTCTAGCTATTATGCAATCAAAAACCGCCCTACACTAAGAAAAAAAATATAAAAGAATATTGAAAAAAAAATAAAAAAATTACGTCCCGCAGCAACGCTCGAGCAATCATGCTTGCTCAAATACCAAAAACCCAAAAAACTAAACAAATGCAAATAAAATTCTTCAAAACCAAAAGCCTAACGATTTCATGTATCAACTTAGCCCAAAAACTTGGCTCACCAGTACCAAAAAAACAAACAAAGGCCCAATTTATAAACTATCTGATGATACCTAACGAATCAATACCAATAGTAAACGAATTCTCAAATTATATACGTATATATTTGAGAAGGGTCGACTTACTATTCATTTTAAGCATTGTAGCTACAGTGCTATAGTGCTGGGCCAAAAAGAAGCCCGAAAAATTTAGCCCAAAAATTTGGGCCGGCCCAATTAGTTTTTTATTGTTTCTTTAAAAAAAAAATTGTTGGCACAAAATAGGGAGGAAAAAAATGTTACAAAAGTACCGACGCATTCAGATAAAAAAATACCCGCGGTAACATTTTCGAATTGACTTAAACAGTGTCATTTTACACCATGAGACCAAAAAAATAAATTCGCAAAAAAAATAAAAAATAATAAAATAATAAAAAAATAAAATTTTAACGCCACGCAACAACGCGTAAGACCATAAAAAAAACTACTAAACACGATACTGAAAAAGTAAACCCGCATTATTAAATATGAGACCGACAAAATAAACTCGCACAAAATTAAAGGGAAAAAAAAGAATTAATGACACGCAACAACGTGCGAAAAATTAACGCACCGCAGTAACGTGCAAGAAAAAATAAACTTACACTATTAAACATAAAAAAAACGCGCGAAAAAAAAAAGAAAATAAATAAATAAATTTAACGCCCTGCAACAACGCGCGAAAAATTAACGCCCGCAGCAACGCGCGGATATCTTTGCTTGTTTCCTTCAATAGATCGATTCTTGATATCAAATCCAATGCAAACGAATTCAGAAAATCAAAACTAAACCGATCCTATTAAAACCTTTAATCCAAACGAAGCTAATTTTTTTTTTTTCATGGCTAAACGAACCTAGCTCTTAATACCACATTATATATATAATCATTTGAGAAGGGTTGACTTACTATTCATTTTAAGCACACGCGACCTATCTATCACCCAATTTTCGGACGTAACGATAGGATTAACGACAAATAGAAAGCCTGCTTCGAAAGGTTGCTATTTTTGTGGTATGTACGATAGCGTCTTTGGACGTACAGTAGTGGAGCTAACGACGTGGATTATCTTCAAAAGGCACAAACAGAATACCAAGTTGAGTAAGGAATCCTGTTTACACTTCTTCATTGTTGGGAGGTATTAAAACATTGTGATATATGGAGTCGAGAAGAAGTTTCAAAATTTATAACACAAGGGGACGACAACAAGCGCAAGAGATACAAGTCGAGCCACAATAGTTCGTTCAACACGAGAGATTCAGGAGAGGGCAATTTCAATTTGAATAACACAACTAGGGACGAGGAAGATGAAGTTCATGAAGTGTCGTCCAAGTCACCTATGGGCAATGGCTCATAGCAAAGAGTAAGGAACGGGCGACACTCGTCGCATCTTCGCAGCTCGTTGATGGTCAACGATATGTCAGCTAACCAACACCCGTACAACGTCTAAAAGGGCCCGAACATTACAGAGTTAATTAGAGATGAAAAAAGATTTGTGCTTGGAACTTTAAGGCTAAAAGAGTATTGAACAACCCAACATTAGATCAACGTCATAAAGACGAAGCGCTATATATGTCTACTACTGATAAAGTTAAAGCGGGGGGGTTTTTTGATCAGGGCGAGGTGGGAATTCACAATTATGTTTTATGTTTTTTATTTATCTCTGTAGTTTTTACGCTTTTAATTCGTACGTGTACGTTTTTAATATTTTGCAACGTTTTTATTTTATGAATAAAAATTATAGTTTTTAATCAAAAAAATGGGTTTGATCAATGAGGGTGTTATGATTGATAAATGTGAATTGTGAAAGAGAGTGAGGGTAAAAAGGTTGAGAAAGAAAGATGATGTGGTGATGAAGTGTCCGGTAATTAAGGGTGTTTTCGGTAGGTTAGTGATTTGCACACTTAAATTTTTTATTGAGACACTCACTGTACAAGCAGTTAAAGTATACTGTACAAACATGTAATGCACAGAAAAAAATATGTCCCAATAAAAAAAAAAGTGCAAATAAATTCCCTTTTTGCGAAATATGAAAATGGTAAGCCTAAGCAATTGGTTTTAGCAAAAAGTGTTATAAAATAATGAAAAAAATACGCGAGTAATATTGCTTGTTCAAGATCAAAATACAAATTCATATAATCTACAGATTGACGTGTTTAACACCTAGGCAATCCGAAGTCATTATTAATCTTTGATCCAAAGTGATTTGTTTTGGTGTCGACATGGAGTTACCAATTTGGCTTTATTATACGTATGGAGTAAATTTAAAGAAAAATAATCTGGAATTTGCAATGGGGTCAAACCAACCAAAAATGTGTTAAAACAACAGAAAATCAAATAGAAAAAAAAACTGTGATTCTGAAATAATGTCATTTCCCTGCTGCCTATCTACGACTACGACTTCCATCATCTCACTCTCACCCACCCGATTTTATATCCACAAAAACAAGACCCACCCGACTGCTTATTCGACCCGACCCACTCTTCCCTCCTCCTCCTTCATTTTGAAATGCACTACACCACCACCACCAACAACAACACATCAGTGCTACTGCTTAGGTTCAACAATGCCACTTGTGGACCCCACTTCATCTCTCCCTCAGGTTCCTCCTAATAATAATTATTCTTTTGGCCCATGTTTTATTGTTAAATAACTGGCATTGTGTTTTATGGGTCTTTTTTTGTGATTTTAAAGATGCTTTTTTTTAGATGATACACATGAACAAAATTTTTTGAACCGATAGCTAGAAACACATTTTGATGGACCCGGTGCATTTAAGAAAAATCGTTGTTTTTTTTTTAAATTAACACTACATCAAAAAAATCCATAGGTCCCGTGACCTCGCGGAACTTCATATGATATTGTTTTTTATTCTCAAGAAAATAATGGGGCTTACTAGGAAAAAACTCTTGTTTAAGTATGGAAATGCAAATTTTTTGTATAGAATTTGATGGGAAACATTTGATTTAGCAAACACTCACGCTGTTGAGTAGTATATGATTATAACAACTCCAGTTTTATTAATTTCAAAATGCGATGCCAAACACCCCCTTACTTTTTGGAAACGTTGAACCCCATATTGGTTTTTTTTTTTTTGGAACGGCAATTTGTGGCTACATGGCCCCTAGCCCAGAAGGCGTAGCGAGCCCACACAACCAGGTTGGGTCCAGCCCAGAAGGCAATGACACCCTTCCCTTTACACACGCGGGAGGAAACCCCTATCGCCCTAGACAAGACTCGAACATGAGACCTTGCCTAGGAGGGTAAAACCTCCATACCATTGGACCAAATGCCCGTTGGTGAACCCCATATTGTGCTAGTAGTAGATTATAGAAAACAGATCCTAACAAAAACTGACTAACAAATTTTCACCTTGATATAACTACCTGAATCATGCAAAAATTAGTTTGTTTCGGCTTATATAGACGGCTTACGGCTTATTTGACTTTTCGTGGCTTATATATCTTGGAACTTATGGGCTTATATAAGTTTATCATGTCATAGAAAACTTATATAAGCCGAAAAGTTTGAAGAAAACCACATAAAGCAAATAAGTCATAAGCC
>BQNB010063029.1:19970-35847 GCA_026074375.1 Tanacetum coccineum
ATACTTGAGATTGTGTTCGAAGAATTGATAAGCTTAAATCTATTCCGTGAGAATCAACTAAGTCTCAAATTGAAAATAAGTCCATAAAGATTTAAACAAATGACATCTAAAGCTCTTGTAGTTAATATAAATTAACTCCCCTTGAAATTATTATTCATCATTATCCAAAACTTTATTCGTTTATTCCATGACTTATTTTGAAAGACTGTTTTAGAAGATTATTGACACATTCTCCCCCTCAAATGATGACCCATTTTCTATTCAAAGAGCTATTGTTATTGTTTGAGTGGTCGAATTGTCTTTGAAAATCTTTTTGTGATTACTAAAAACATTGATTCATTATGAAAACACCTTTTTATCAATAAAAATAAGATTTCTCTTATTTTGACACATAAGTGCACTGATACGTACACTTATTGTACATAGGAAGCACGGGTTGTGTTGCATAGTAAACACAAGCCTTGCATGTATCATAAAGTAGAACCATGCCCAAATATAATTCCCATTATGAGATCAAGTTTTCCTTTTGAAATACTTGCCATTAAGATGATGGCCGGGTTGCTATTTGAAAAATAAAAGAAGCCATTTGGCATGTTTTCTTGAAACATTTGGAACTTCTGCTCGAACTTCATTTACAACCTCGTATCATTATTAAATGACATTTCTAAGACCGTAAATGTTATCGATTTTCAGAAGACATGCCATTATTACCTCTTTTTATATTTTTCTCATTTTTTAATTTTTTCTTTGGTTTTAAAGATTTTATATTTTTGTATTTTGTTTTTATAAAGGTTTTCTGAAAATGAAAAATCTTTTTGGTTTTTCTGGTTTTTAATATATATACATATTATATACAGGATATTTGAATAGGTACCACCACTATTCTTCAGCTTCATCTGCCAATTGTTTCAGGGTCTCCGGCGTAAAACTTCGCATTCCCAGCTTGTTGATAAGAAATTCAATTCTTTCTCTGCCAAGGGCTTTAGTGAAGATGTCCGCTAGCTGATACTCCGTATTGACAAAGTAAAGCTCTACTACTCCGTTCTCAACTTGCTCTTTTATGAAGTGGAATCTGATGTCAATATGTTTTGATCGAGAATGTTGAACATTGTTGCAGCATAAGGCAATAGCGCTTTTGTTATCACAGTACATTGGAATTTTATTAAATCTAAGGCCATAGTCGGTAAGCTGTGATCTCATCTAGAGGACTTGAGCATAACAGCCGGACAAGGCTATATATTCAGCTTCCGTACTGGATATCGCAGCGCTTTTTTGCCTTTTTGATGACCAGCTAACAAGTCTATCTCCTAATAATTGCATACATCCAGATGTACTTCGTCTAGTATCTTGGCAACCCGCATGATCAGCGTCTGCATAAGCTGTTAGAGCAATAGAAGAATCCTTTGGATACCAGAGTCCCTTATTAATGGTTCCTCATAGGTATTTAAAGATCATTTTTACAGCATGGAGGTGCTTTTCGGTAGGCTTTGCCTGATACCGGGTACACATGCATACAGTAAATGTTAGGTCTGGTCTACTGGTTGTAATATACATAAGGGTTCCAATCATTCAATGACAGTGTGTAGGATCCATGGCTTTCCCTTGTGTATCTTCATCTAGTTTAGATTTCTCCACCATGGGAGTATCCACGGGGTCACAAGATTCCATACCATATTTTCTTAAAGATTCTAGAGCATATTTAGACTGGTTTATAAAGATGCCTCTAGGACTTTGTGAAATTTGTAGTCCCAGAAAGAATGATATTTTACCCATCATCGACATCTTAAACTTAGAACACATTATGTTTGAAAATTTATCACTTATGATATTTTGCCCATCATTGATAAAATCAAGAACACACAAATCATGATTATCAGAAAGCATGCAACCATTACACTTAACACATTTAAGTTCAGAATTCACATTAAGCTTGGAATGTTGCACATTAGCAGTTCCTTTAGGTGTAACAACACAGTCTTTATTTTTCAAACTAGATTTAACTTTCCTAGGGTGGGCTTTTACTTTATTCTTTTGAGTACTTCTTGGTGTTTACAGAATTTTATCTTTCTTTGTATTGCCTGAAGGCTGTGATCTGCTAGCACAAGTAGACGGTTTTACTCCTATAGAAAACAACATATGTTTGTTAGAAACTAGGTTTGCTGTAGAGGCTATTTTTGTGATTGTATTTCTTGAGGATGTGATGGGCTCAGTGAATCTAACTCTTTTGTCCTTGTTCTTTGGGGTCACAGCCACTAATTTTTCACTTGAATTATTAAAGTTAGGGCAGGTTTGTCCGATTATTATAAGCAACTCCTAAATTTGTTTTGTATACTTACAAGCAGAGTCTAAGGAAGTAAATAAAGGATTTTCTTATTTTCCTTGTTCCACTATTTCCCTAAGAATCGCAGCTTCTTCCTGAGTTTGCTTAAGGTAATCAGAGCGAGCTGACCTATTGTTCAACAATCTAGGGTTCAAATATTTCACATCTAACTTAAGCATTTCTGGATCAATAGTGTGTTTGCTAACAACATTATCAGCCAAATCTTTTCTTTTAAGTTTCCTTAATTCATCCTTGAGAGCTGTTACGGATAAACCTTGTTCCTGAAGTTTTGCATTTAAATCAAAAATTTCCATAGACTTTGATTGACTTGATTAATTTACACATCACATTGTTCTTTTAATCGAATATGTGCTTGTTTAATCGAGTCATAAAGTTGCTTATAAGTCTGTTTCAAATGTTCATTCACAGCAATAAGGTTTGTCACACCCCCAAAATATCAAAGTATAATGGTAGCCGAGGGCGTGTAACTTCATGATTATCATGCTTCTAAGCAATACAGAACGACCTCTATATGAGACGTTTTAAGAAAATTGATCATTTGTATTAGGAAATAATAAATTGTTTTAAATATTCAGCGGAAGCATAAAAATAGACAATACAACATCGTTTTTAAATAATACAAGTGATCTTCAAATAACTGGAAAATGACTACAATGCATGATACTTCATATAGCATATTCATTCTTAATACCTGAGAAAACATTGCTTAAGTGTCAACATAAAGTTGGTGAGTTCATAGGTTTGTTTAAGCAGAAAATGTAGTGTTTATGAATCACAAGATTTCACCCGCATATGATAATATAACAGATACAAAGTCACATAAATTGCATTACTATTATCTAAGCTCATGACACTGAAGCGTTAACATATACCAACAATAAATGAATGCCCTTGCAGGTGTCTAACCCGGGACACCCGTAATCTGACTCAAATGAAACTGTGTTTGCTTGACTAATGTTAGTCCAAGACAAACAGGAATTGTCAATCCCGATAGATCTATCCATAACATTCGCGCTTACAAGTAATTAACGGTTCATGATAAATTGGGTAAATAGCAACTTGGGTTAAATCAGGACTTAGACCAATCAGTAATGAGTAATTGTACTTGTATTCACATGTTTGAAATAAGCAATGCTCTTACCCCAAAAGATGATTTAAAATAGTAGAGTAGGAGCTATGAAAACTCACCTTGTCAGTTAATCCGCCTGGAAATTTGATAATGGATTAAGGCACGTCTCAAATAGTGACCTCGGTCATCACCTAATTAATTATAACAAATTCTAAGTGTTCATTCTAAAACCTTAATGTATGTAAATATATGAGTCATTTGTCATCATATAAGTATTTATACATGATTTGATGAAATTATGCTATCACATGGTCACCTTGCTAAAATAATACCATTTAAGTTTTAATAATATAACTATTATTTTTAATAACTATTGAGTTACATACATATGTTTATCTCGCTCATTTATATACCTTTAGTTATCGCTTAAGTCTCGAATACACATCCATGTTGTATATTGTAGTTCACGTGAAATTATCTAAAGACTTTGTATTAATATTCTTATGCTTCATGACTTTTAATTTAAGTCATATGGCTTTTAAAATCATAATTTAAACTTAAATAATTTTTGAAAATATTTTTGGTGTTAACTAAAATGTATGAGCCGGGATAAACTCTCTTACCGGTTTAAAAGTTCGGTTCCATTGTTGATAATTCTAAAGCATTGAAAATTATTGTTTCTAACTTATACTCGTTGAAATACTATACTTGTTAAAATAACTATACTTGTTAAAATACTATACTTATTAAAATAACTATACCCGTTATTAAGTTGTCAACCCATTTGAAGCTCGAACCGAGAGTTCGATAGCTACGTATGTAATATATATGTCTACGTCAGAATTTATAAGTGAAAATAGCATGATTGTTTCCTATGTCAACTTGTCTAAATTTACAAAAACATGCATTCATTTATATCCAAAAATCCATCACGTGTGCATATAAAATAATTCATGTCCATTCCCTCTTCTTTGCTTTCTTTTTGCTGCACACCTGACGCACAACAGTGAGTTTTTAAACTCACTGTTTTCGTTTCCTTCTTCCTTGCAACAAGACCCATATGTATATATTCTAGTTTTCTATCTACTTCGCATGTTTACAACTTATTTAGTTAACAACGAGAAGACTCTATTTCAAGAAACATGGACGATCTTCTCACCCTTTGTAGGACGCACAGCTGCAATAGTAGCAGCAACATGTTACAGCTTATTTGTGAGCGATTCAACATAAGTTGGTGTCGAGTGGGTGCGACGCCTTAGTACGAAACAGCAAGTATGGGTTGCTTGGGTTCCCTTGGGGCCGTAACGTCCCATTAATGAGCTAACGACTCGCGGGGGGTTCGTCACATGTCGCATTGGTTAGCCTAGTTACTATGTCACGTAACAAACCACAAGGATGAGGCTTTCGTCCCTAATGGGTCGTAGCTTTTAGCTAGGACAGTACCCTTTCCTGGCTCATTTGCGTGCAACATGAGTCGGGTCTCGTGATGCAAATGGTGCCAAGGTATCGGGGGGGTTGTGGTGCGAACCAACTAGCAAGTTGTATGAAAACCCTACTGTCTACTCATCCCTAGTGAGCCAACATAAATGCCATGATCATGTTTAGAGTTATTAAAATTTTCCTTACTATAAAAGTTTGTGCGTACGTATATACTAACCATGCATGGGTCATAGGTCATGAATAGGCTATTTAAAGCCGAGGCTTTTGCTCGGTTTAGTCAAGACTAGTCGTGTTTTGGTTTTGGTCATAGGTTAGGCTACAATATACATGACATAGTATGATAAATGGCTAAGCTACAAGAAGACTTACGGAGGTCCAAGTTTAGCTAGACGATGAGAGGTGATGATGATGAGAGGTTCAAACCACCCTTGGTTTTTACCCTTTTAAACTTGGCGCCTCTAAACTCTTGAATTCAAAGAAACCCTAAACTCAAACTGTGTTGTTTAACTCTTTTTTTTCAATTTTTAGTTGTGATAGAATAGCTCGTGCATGGTTCCTTATTTATACACCAAATCTTTGATTGGTTACTGAAATGTTGCATGTGGAATGACCCTATGCTACTATTGAGCCATAGTGTAGTTTTCTAATACTGGTATCATCATTACCTCTTTTTCTAATACTATTAAGGAATCTCTACTATATCTTGCTTCTCTTATTTGAAATTGTATCAGTTTTATAAGACGTATCATGTGATGTAAATAAAATATGAAATGGGTAGGGTAGTGTGTGTAAGAATGTAATGATGGTGTTGGCTTGCTTATTTTGAATTTCCTTTCTACTAATTGACTTAGATAGTATTTTGCATATTTTAGTTTTGAGGAGATGTAACGTCAAGTTATATTGTTTATTTAGTAAAGTCTAAATATTGGTTCATTTATATTTTATTTATTGAAGTATGAACGGGTTCACAAGATAATATAGTCATGCGACCTTGTTTCGCAAAGCGTGAAAAATATGATTTCCTGTCGTTACGCATTTTCTAAAAGTGTCCCTTTTTGATTCGTAACAAATGACGATTTATACTTGCTATTATAATTCTTAATAGCGTAAAATGTTGTAAGTCGCTAGAAGGATAACTTTTTATTGGAAAGTAGCGGCAATTTGAAATTGCTTGCAGTACATATTCTTACATAAATTGAAAAGAAGTTCTAATTTTTTTCCGAGGTGCTACATCCGCCCCATGTTATGCGATTTCATCCCGAAATCAAGACGTCGTAGTAGATTGTGAATTTGCGAATAAGTAAGGGTATTTGCTATTGAATTGGTCTTCACGTTCCCACGTGTATTCTGGACCTCTACGTGTATTCCAACGGACTTTAACGATGGGTATACGGCTTCGCTTGAGTTGCTTGACCTTGAGGTCCATAATCTCTACTGGTTCTTCAACGAAATTGAGTTTGTCGTCGAGTTGAATTTCCTCCAGGGGAATAACAAGCGTGTCATCGGATAAACATTTCTTGAGGTTGCAAACGTGAAACACATTGTGCACACAACTAAGTTCTTGAGGTAATTCCAAACGGTAAGCTACTGGACCAATCCTTTCTATGATTCGAAAGGGTCCAATATAACGAGGGTTCAACTTTCCACGTTTCCCAAATCGCATTACGCCCTTCCAGGGCGCGACCTTGAGCATAACCTTATCTCCGACTTCAAATTCAAGGGGCCTACGCCTCTTGTCAGCATAGCTCTTTTGTCGATCACGTGCAGCTTGCATGCGATCCCTAATCTTGAAAATCTTTTCCGTAGTCTCGTGAATAATCTCTGGTCCGGTAAGTTGTGCTTCTCCAACTTCAGCCCAACAAACAGGAGAACGACACTTCCTACCGTAAAGTGCTTCGAACGGTGCAGCTTTAATGCTCGTGTGATAACTATTATTGTACGAAAATTCTACTAGGGGTAAATGTCTATCCCAACCATTTCCGAAGTCAATCACGCAAGCTCTTAGCATGTCCTCTAATGTTTGAATGGTCCTCTCACTCTGACCATCGGTCTGAGGATGGTAAGCAGTACTCAAGTCCAACTGCGTACCCAATGCTTTATGCAAAGATTGCCAAACTCTCGAAGTGAAATGGCTATCACGATCAGAGATGATTGACACTGGTATTCCATGTCTTGCTACTATCTCCTTCATGTACAGCCTCATCAATTTTTCTGTCGAATCCGTCTCTCTCATTGGCAAAAAGTGCGCAAACTTAGTAAGACGATCAACAATGACACAAATCGAATCATATCCTGCTGTTGTTTTGGGTAGTTTGGTGATGAAATCCATTGTTATCTTCTCCCACTTCCATTCTGGTATATCGGGTTGGACCAATAAACCAGAGGGCCTCTGATGTTCAGCTTTGACTTTGGCACAAGTCAGGCATTTGCTGACATATGCGGTGATGTCAGGCTTCATGTTTGCCACCAATATAACATTTTCATGTCATGGTACATCTTGTCGGCTCTTGGATGAATAGAATACTTTGACTTATGCGACTCATTCATAATCAAAGATCTTATGTCACCGTAACATGGTAACCAACTCCTATTATCTAAGCATAATGTCCCATCAGTGCGGGCTTCCCATTTCTTTAGCATGCCTTCAATATCTTTTGCTTCAATGTTTTCAACCTTAACTGCTTCTTTCTGAGCCTCAAGGATTAGTGATGGAAGGTCTAAGCCAATGGTCATAACCAAGGCTCTTACTCGTAATGGTTCGATCCTTTCCTTTCGATCTCAAGGCGTCTGCCACAACATTTGCTTTTCCTGGATGATAACGAATTTCACAATCGTAATCACTTACGAGCTCTATCCATCGGAGTTGCCTCATATTGAGGTCCTTTTGGTCTAGGATATGTTGTAGACTCTTGTGGTCGGTGAACACTACACATTTTGTGCCATACAAATTGTGCCTCCAGATCTTTAGGGCAAACACTACTTCTCCTAATTCTAGATCATGAGTGGTGTAGTTTTTCTTGTGGATCTTTAGTTTCCTAGAAGAGTATACAATAACTTTCATTCTCTGCATTAGTACCGCACCTAACCCTTTTATGGATGCATCACAGTATACCATAAATTCTTCACTGCCTTCTAGTAGTGCTAGAATAGGTGCAGCACATAGTTTCTATTTCAATAGTTGAAAAGCTTCATCCTGTTCTTCACCCCAATCGAACTTCTGGGTCTTCTGCGTAAGCTCAGTTACAGGCTTAGCTATTTTGGAGAATCCTTCAATGAATCTCCTATAGTAACTTGCCAGACCTAAGAACTAGCGAATCTTTGAAGGAGTGGTTAGAGATGCCCAATTCTTAACAGCCTCAATCTTAGCTGGATCCACGTGAATGCCACTGCTATCAATCAGGTGACCAAGAAATTTTACTGTATTGATCCAAAATTCATACTTGGAAAATTTAGAATATAGTTCTTCTTTCTTCAACAATTCCAGAATAGTCTTCAGGTGTTCTTCATATTCTTTCTTGTTGTGGGAGTATATGAGAATGTCGTCGATGAACACAATCACAAACTTATCCAAGTATGGCTTGCACACACGGTTCATGAGATCCATGAACACCGCAGGTGCGCTGGTCAAACCAAAAGGCATAACTCGGAACTCATAGTGTCCATATTGTGTTCTGAAAGCAGTCTTAGGAATATCTTCTTCTCTAACCCTTAACTAATGATAACCTGACCTTTAGTCAATTTTTGAGTAGATGCTAGATCCTTGCAACTGATCGAATAAGTCATCGATCCTTGGTAAGGGGTAATGATTTTTCACTGTAAGTTTGATTAACTTACGATAATCGATACACATTCGGAAAGATCCATCTTTCTTTTTGACAGCATGCGTCAGTGTGGTGTCATCCACACTTTCTGCAGTGAGGTAATTTGCCAGCGTAAGAACCTTGTCCAACTGTAAACACTCTTGCTGTCTTTGGGCGTTTGTTCGGATTGAGATTACTAGTGTTGTTGGTGTTGTTAGGGCTGTAGTGATTTCTGTTCCATTTCCTTTTGTCACCCGAGTTTTTTCCTAGCTCTTGGACCACTTGGTACATCAAACCTTGAGCCATGTCAATTGCTTCATGCAATTCCATTGGTTTGGATGAGGTTACGTTACCCTTGATGCTCAAAGGTAGACCTTTGATGTAACGTTCCAACAACCAGTCGGCGTTGGGTACCATCTTAAGGCATAAGAAGATGAGTTCTTGGAAATGTTTATTGAGGCAGTAAGGTTTGTACCCTTCACTTTTAAGTTCCACAACTCATTTTCTATTTGCTTGATTTCATTCCTAGGGCAGTACTTTCGAATGAACATAGCCTTGAAATCACTCCAAGGTGTTGCATGAGCAGTATCGAGAGTAACAAAACAAACATACACGTTCCACCAAGTTAAAGCACCATCTAGCAGTGTGCTAGAAGCAAATTTGACTCGGTCACCTTCTGAAACGTTGCTAATCCCAAATTGAGATTCTAGTTTCTCAAACCATTAGGTTAAGCCTACAGCACCTTCTGTACCACAAAAGTTTTCATGCATAACTATACAGAATTCCTTGTAGTTGTATGTCTTGTTCTGGGAAGAGTTAGATCCTAGGTTGTTCTCTTCTTGAGTGCTTGTAGCATGAGTCACAGCGGCAGCTGCGAGTGCTTCAGCCACTCTTATGGCAATGAGTTGGTTGAGCATCTGAGTGTCAATGCCACTGTTAATGTCCACATTGTTTTGAACGGTTGACTAGAGGGTTCCGGTTGACATTTGGTGGGGGCGTCTGGCCCGAGGTGCCATTTTTTCTATAAAGGGACAATGAAAAGGGCAGTTATAACAGTGCCATAAAGTTATATGCGTAAAGATAGTGACGTTACTACAAATAGGCATGTCTTTTGAAATCAATACTGTTATTATTCGCAAACACTATGTTTATTTCAAAGAGTATGGGGATATAAGAGTTCACTAGCCGTGACAAACCTATAGCTTAGTGGTTATACAAAGGATAGAAATAAAACTAGTTGTTGGTACGGTAGATTTGCTAGACCACTTCCTCGAGTGCCTCCTTCCTCTTATGTCGTGCTTCCTCCTGAGAATTACTAGCACGATCCTTCGCATCCTCGCACATTTTCCTAAGTTGAGTAATCAATTCGTCCACCGATAGTATCTCCAACGAACTTTCCTCAACTTGGGGCTTCACATCCCACAGTGTCATGAAGGCTTCTAACTCCTCTAAATAGGAATTTGGGTAACGATCCATGTCTTTGAGAATGGTATACAACTGTCCTCTAAGGCCAGGTTTGTGCATACGGTCAGGCTGCCTCAGGTTACAACACCGAATTCTGACCTAGTTTCTGTTAGAGACTTCCTCCCTATGGGGTGGGTCCGTTTCACAAATCATCCGCTGTAAGCAATCCATCGTGATGGATAATGGTAGGGTTGTTGAGTAAACAGGATCAAGATGATAATCATCAAGGTTCATAATAGAAAAGTCCCGCACGTTCAGCAAGATTTGCTCAATACTAGGTGGAATGAGTATAATGAGCGGTACCGTCAGATCGTGGGGAAATAGGTGATACAATAATGGCAAAATAAGTAATCCTAGATTAGGACGTCTCCTGTGGTACACCTGAGGAAGTGTGTCAGGGAGTCTAGGATGTGAAACCCATG
The DNA here is from genome assembly GCA_026074375.1 of Tanacetum coccineum. NCBI lineage: Eukaryota > Viridiplantae > Streptophyta > Magnoliopsida > Asterales > Asteraceae > Tanacetum > Tanacetum coccineum. The sequence goes on from BQNB010063029.1 coordinate 30,507, forward strand.
TAGTGTTATCGGAGTGTCCTCAGTTCATTTGCCGAGTATGTGACATGTTCTGAGACAAGAAAATATGAAATAAGGATATAGATATATTTCAAAATACGCGTAGTTAAGCCTGTTTAATGCACATGTAACCCATATTAAGTATATGTATATGTTTAAAACACATGTAACCCATATTAAGTATATGTATCTCATATATGTCTATGTCACGTGTATCCCTTTTTAATATATATGTACTCCTTTGATTGTTGATTCCTAGACCCACCCATATTGAGAAACCAGCAAGGACATACAATAGAACATAATAAACTATGTTAGGCAGATAAGTAGATATAGTCAGTGCTAACAATCTAACCTATTCTCTATAGCTCAGGCTCTGATTACAATCTGCCACACCCCCTCAAAATATCAGAGTATAAAGCAACCGAGGGCTGTACTTCATGATTATCATAAACTTCTAAGCAATACAGAAGACCTCTAAATGGAGACGTTTTTTAAGAAAATTGATCACTTAAATTAGGAAATAATAAATTGTTTAAACATTCAGCGGAAGCATAAAAATAGCCGATACAACATCGTTTTTAAATAGTATAAGTGATCTTCAAATAATGGAAAATGACTACAATGCATGAGACTTCATATAACATCTTCGTTCTTAATACCTGAGAAAAACATTGCTAAAGTGTCAACATAAAGTTTGGGAATTCATAGGATTTTTTAAGCAGAAGATGTATGTGTTTATTAAACAATAAGATTTCACCCGCATATGACAATATAACAGATACAAAGTCATATAAATTGCATTACTATTGTCTAAGCTCATGACACCGAAGCGTTAACATATACCAACAATAAATGAATGCCCTTGCAGGTGTCTAACCTGGACACCCGTAGTCTGACTCAAATGAAACTGTGTTTGCTTGACTAATGTAGTCCAAAACAAACAGGGATGTCCCAATCCCGATAGATTCATCCCATAACATTCTCACTTCACTAAAGATTACGGTTCAGATAAATCAGGCAAATTAAGCAACTTGGGATAAATCCGAGATTAGACCAATCATCAATGATTAATTGTACTTGTATTCAAACGTTTTGAAATAAGTAATGTCACGTCACCCCAAAAGATGATTTAAAACAGTAGAGTAGGGGCTATGAAAACTCACCTTAACGATTAATCGTTGGAGATTGGAAAGGAAATTAAGGCACGTCAATTAGCGACTCAGTCAAACACCTATGTAATTATAACAATTAATAGTCTTACAATCTATAAAGTTAATGTATATGTAGTAAATTATGCAAATTGGTCAAAAGGGTATTGTCGTTTAGGAGTTAACGTCTTACGTTTTCAAAGTATTGATTAAACCGTTGGCTCTAGGGACGACTTTACGATTATAGGTATCTATACAGGAATCTATACTATCACGCGTCGCAATTTATCTTCACAAGTCCATGTGATTTATATCTAAAGAAAATATATAAACATTATTTATAAGTTACTAAGTACATATATTTTCTCATCGCGTTTATTTATTTACACCGTAGACGTCAATTAATTTGTAAAATTATTAGTTATATATATATATATATATATGTGTGTGTCACGGTTTGTTCGACTCGTTTAAAATTTGGTTTCGTTGTTACTAACTCTATGTCGTTAACATAAAAATGTTATATAGTATGGTTCTATTCAATCATCAAAATAATAATATTGTTTTGGTTAACCCTAGCTTTATATAACTAATTTGGGTCTTGAAAACATGCAAGTTCCAATACTTTTGTACGTTAAATTTTATACAAACTTACATGCATGTTTTAAATTACCACATGTGTTATAATATGTATCCACCTGCATGTTCTCATATGTCCTTATGTCTAAATAAAATGAATTGCATGCATGTGGCCCTATATGTACATACAAAAACAAATTATATACAACACCAATTATGAGGCTTGTTATTTCCTACTTTGTTTCAACCAACCCAATAGTGGAGTTGGTAGCAACTGTTGTGGTTTCTTTTTCCCACATAATGTGATACTAAAACAAGTATAACTTGGTTACGAAGTTTATAAAATAGCAAGAGGCTCAAACACACGTTGTGGTCGACTTGCGTAACCAGCAACCAAGCCGACTATGACAAGGGCACGCAGTCTGTGAGGATAGTCGGGCGATGTTGAGGTGCGCCTTATGCAGCAACTAGTTGCCGACGTCATGACGAAAGTCCCCTCGGTACAAACCAACGAGCACACCTTGCTCAGGTTCTGATGGGGCTGTATCATGCCCATAGTGAGCCAAGGGTTCGCTATGGTTCGGCTCGTGACCTTTTGTTACGAGTAGGGTAATATACCAAGGTCACAATGAAAGGGGGAGGGGTCTTATAATGTTTACGTACAACTCTAGTATCTACACGACCCTAATGAGCCAACGTAGAGCGTCATGTTCGTGATTAGAGTCCATTAAAATTTTCCTTTGGTTCTTATATACATTTTAAATTTGTCCATGTCTGTTTCTATTTATTTGGGTCCGAGTATTTATGGTCCATATTTCACGCATAACACGGCAAGGGTGTCATTATTATTCTTTTTCGGCATAATGCAATATAAAATGATCAACGCAAGGACCTAGTGCCATCTGTCGTATGCTGTCATGCGAGGTCGAGAAACCCTCGTGTCAGTTTTGCTAATGTTTTGGCAGTTTATTTCGTGTCGTGTTGTAGGTTAGGCTACAAGATACATGACATAGTATGATAAATGGCTAAGCTACAAGAAGACTTACGGAGGTCCAAGTTTAGCTAGACGATGAGAGGTGATGATGATGAGAGGTTCAAACCACCTTTGGTTACTACCCTTTTAAACTTGGCACCTCTAAACTCTTGGATTCAATGAAACCCTAAACTCAAACTGTGTTATTTAACTCTTGTGTTTCAATAATTAGTTGTGATAGAATAGCTCGTGCATGGTTCCTTATTTATACACCAAATCTTTGATTGGTTACTGAAATGTTGCATGTGGAATGACCCTATGCTACTATTGAGCCATAGTGTAGTTTTCTAATACTGTTATCATCATTGCCTCTTTTTCTAATACTATTAAGGAATCTCTACTATATCTTGCTTCTCTTATTTGAAATTGTATCAGGTTTATAAGACATATCATGTGATGGAAATAAAATAAGAAATGGGTAGGGTAGTGTGTGTAAGAATGTAATGATGGTGTTGGTTTGCTTATTTTGAATTTCCTTTCTACTGATTGACTTAGATAGTATTTTGCATATTTGAGTTTTGAGGAGATGTAACGTCAAGTTATATTGTTTATTTAGTAAAGTCTAAATATTGGTTCATTTATATTTTATTTATTAAAGTATGAACGGGTTCACAAGATAATATAGTCATGCGACCTTGTTTCACAAAGCGTGAAAAATATGATTTCTTGTTGTTACGTGTTTTCTAAAAGTATCCCTTTTTGATTCGTAACAAATGACGATTTATACTTGCTATTATAATTCTTAATAGCGTAAAATATTGTAAGTCGCTAGAAGGATAACTTTTTATTGGAAAGTAACGGCAATTTGAAATTGCTTGCAGTACATATTCTTACATAAAATGAAAACAAGTTCTAAATTTTTTTTGAGGTGCTACAAGGTTTGAAACCCTATAATCCAATTCAATATTTATAGTTTCATTCTCTTCTAAGTCCTTCTTGACTTTGTCCTCATTCATATTTCCGCTTAGAGATTTAATACTCTCTTTTAACTTCTTTATTATCATGTCTTTCTCTTGGGACAGAGCTTTCAATTCATTTAATTCAAAATATTGATCAAAACTTGAAGCACTTTGATTTGAAACAGAATTGTCCCTTTGAAAAATTTCTTGATTAAGTAAGTATCAACTTCTAAAGAGATGCAATGTTTTTCAAGAGTGGTATAACTTCTGAACAGTTTATGGTAAATCTCTTTTTCAACGAAATCCCTTTTATTGAGAAGCTCAGTCTCAAGTTTGAGACACTTTTCATATTCACATAAGCATTATCCACAGAGGAATTCACAATTATGTTCACTATATCTTTGCTAATGACTTCCCATATTTTTCATCAATGTAATTATCCATCTATTAAATTAGATGCACTGTAATTATATATATACTACCTTTTTACAGGGAAATTTTTTGCTTCATCTCATTATGCAACGTAACTTGCATATCTAAAGTAAAAGAGCTCACGCAACCTCTACCAATGCCATCTATATCTATGTTTATATCATGTAAGCATCCTAATATGTCAAGTCTATATCTTAATATCATTTTACCAAGTACATTCTCTATTTAACGTACTTTTCAAAATGTTATTTCAAAACAAGCATTAAACGTTAACGTTTATATCAAAACCCTAATTATATGTAATGTATACATATAAAATGAATGTGCAAGCCCCTAAAGCATGTGTACAAGTATCAATACAAAACATTTGAATATCTTTTCCCTCCTAAATCAAGTTACAACTTTCTAAAGCTCAATGTACAAATCATCAAAGCACGAATTCAAACTTTGCCATTTTCCCTCCATTCTTCTTAAGGATTTTATACCATATTTTAAACACATGTTACAAGCTCCTAATACACAACATGTAAACCCTAATTACCCTAATCTTAAACCACGTTTTAAAAACCCTAAACTCTAAATGAAACCCTAAAACCCTAATTACACTTTAAACCTTAAAACTAAATCCTAAACCTTAATCCTTAATCCTAACCCTAAACCTAACACTAAACCTTAATCCTAAACCCTAATCTATCTCTAAACCTAACCCTAATCCATGAATTAAAACCCAAAAACCCTAACCCAAAATAAAATGAACCTAACACCCCTTTATTTTCATTTTTACCCATTTTTAGCAACCAAGCACCTTAAAAACCTTCGTTGCATCACCATGACATCACCTATCAGCCACCCTAGTACCTTACAAGCACCTTATTCACCTCCGTTGGCCACCAAGTAAACAAACACCCACTTGTCACCCTTGTGGTTAGCCGTGACCCTCCACACCACTCCACAATTCATAGCTACCTTCCTAGCTCTTCCTAATCACCATCTAGCTTAATTAGTCATCTCCACTAGCTAGGACACTCATCCAACACCAAAACTTGGGCACTAAGGCTTGTTAAGCCCTATATATAGCCAAAACATTCACCCTCTTTCAAATCACATCTCAAAAACTCATCACAAACACAAATGGAGTTCTAGCTCAGCCAAGGAAGAAGTATAAGGTCCCTAAGATCAGAATTGAAGCCAAGAACTAAGAAAAAGAAGCTCTTGAAGTCGTTACTATGCGTACGAACCCGAAAACCCCA
>BQNB010063030.1:0-12047 GCA_026074375.1 Tanacetum coccineum
ATAGATTGATTTTAATAACATCTTGCGTTCCTTGAAACTCATAATATGATTGACGAAACATGCAGACCACTGAACATACTTTCCTTTGTTATGAATTTATGATCACAGAAATCTGAGAGTCGTGTAAACACTTTCAGATCGAAGTATTTCGATGGTTCTATCGAAATCTTAAATCGGATAAAACTCAGATTATGAAATGAGAATGTGTTTTGATGTTATGAAAAAACAGAACCAGAGATTGTGATGATTATATGACCAACAAAACTGATTTTTCAGTTATAACTGCATAGCAGTTAGTTTAACTGCCAAATCGGTTAAATAAAAGGGGCCAAAAAAACAAGTCCATATCCGGGAATTTTATTTCCAAGTGCTCGACCCCAGCCAGGGGCTCTGCCCCTTGGACCCTGCCAGGGGCTGCCGCCCCTTGGACCCTGCTACCAGGGGCGCTGCCCCCGGACCCCCGTCATTCGGGGCTTCGCCCCAAAATGATAATCATAATAACGCCATACAAGTGTGCACTCCGCACAACCCCGACTTGTTGAACATTTATCATGATTACACATTGGTCAACCAAGTCAATCCACTACACTTAAATCATATTGGTGACGCACAATCACCAACACATAAGAGGTCGTGTATCTGACCCTGAAGCCAATGCATTCTAGATACCGACATGATTAATCGAACTTGATTAATGATGTTTTTTTATGAAAGTGATTAAGTAAAAGTAGTGATTATATTATCTCGTGAAGACTCTTGTGAATGTTGGTCTCGGTAAAATGCAATCTTATGAGAAAATAAATCTCGTGAAGTTGAAGTCTCGTGAAAATAAGGTAAAGTGAGAACTCTCGGAACAAATCACACAACCAAAGTTTGGTGATCAAAATGAAAAATAATAAGCCTCATAAGTAAAAATCTTGTGACGAACCTTCTGACAAATTAAAAGAAGAAACTAAGTCTCGTGATCAACTTTATAGTAGCCTCGTGATGTTGTAAAAAGAACAGTCTCGGAATGAACCTCGTAACACAAGATATAACTAACCTCCTAACAAATGCAAAAACCAATCTCGTAACCAACAAGTCTCCGTGAGAAACACCAACAAAAAATAATAACCTGTGACAAAATAAATGAAGTTATCAACAGTCTCGTGTAACAAAGAATTAACGATCTTCTCGTAATTTGACAAAAAAAAGTCACGTAACCCCAAGTCTCATAACAAAAATCTCGTAAACTAGTAAATTACCTTCCTCGTAACTAGCCAAAAGTAACTATAGAACCGTAGAGGGGTGAATACGGACTTCTTCGAAGTTTATGAAAGTTAAAGTCTCAAAGAAATCGAGTGGTGTAACAATCTACTTAACAACACAGCTGATAAGTAGAGAGATATAGAGAGACCACGATATATACTGGTTCAGGATGGAGGTTTTACACCATCCGTACGTCTAGTTGCAAATTCACAACACATATACTATTACTCTAGTATAATCCTTTTGATAGACTATAAATTGTTACAAGCACTAAGCTCGGTTCTCAGTAAGAAGAACTAGTCCCCAACGATATTCCGCCCTCGAAAACCACCCACAAGAACCCGTGATTCGACTTAACTACTAAGACACAAAATACTTCCCCCTTGGAAGTATACCAATGCCACTAGATCACCACCCGATCTAGGCTTGATCACAAAAATATAAAACTTTCCTTACAACCAAATCGAATAAATGTTGATTATTTAAATGAATCAAGTCCTAACCTAACCTTGAGACTCGATTATAATATAAAGGGTATAGAAAGAAGACCTTCGACTCAACACAAAAGTGTGGATTAGGTATTTGTGTTGCTCTCTTGCGAAGATGTGTTCTCTTTAATAAAATGATAGAATTGTGAAGATTAGAGCACTTTAGATGTTAAACTTAGAGGATAAAAGAAGATAAAATAGAGGAAAGAAAGAATGGCAAGATGTGAGGAATACAAGAGGCAAAAGGGGTATTTATAGGCCAAGAACCCAAAAGTGGTACAATCCACATCAACCTCTGGAGCGTTGCCCACGCGCTAGCGCGTACCCAGCACGCCGAGAACTCACCTCGGGTTTTTTGGGTTTTTGGCGTTTAAATACCCGCTCTTGCTAAACCCCCAATTGTACATTACGGTTTGACCTTTCCATCATTTTTACACTAAAGATCAACCAACTCAAATAGCCATTTGATAAAAACATTTGAAAAGTGTTTAAAAGAAGTTTTAGGGGTGTTTGTCCAATTTCAAAGAGAAAGGAAAGAACCATTGAACAAATGGTATGTTATTGGGTATTCCCCATGTGATGGATAAAAGGTTTTGCCTCCCACGATTTGAATTTCAAAATTCAAATTAAAGTGTTAGTGTGAGTTGTCATTGTGTGAAAGAGAACACACTTGAATTTCAAAATCAAGTGTCGTGAGATGGTTGTGTGTGTGTACTAGGATGGGTTAGAAACTAACCATGGTTAAGTGAAGAGTTGGCATGAGTTAGGAAGAAAAATATGCCAAAGGAATATGCCAAACTTGGAGTGAACATGTGGATGTTATGAGAGGGAAAATTTAAATTTCAAATTCAAATGTAAGGAGTGTAAGAGATGTGAGTTGTGTGTGAATTAGCATTGATGTGAGATGGAGTGATTTTGAAGAGATGGTGATGTGATAGAAGGGAGTCTATATTTCAAGTTCAAATTTTGAAATTTTAATGTTGGGAAAAGGTGAGTTGGCATAGTTTGAATGAGAAGATTGGTGAGTGTGTGTGAGAGATTTGAATTTCAAATTTGAGAGGTGAGTGAGTGTGAGTGAAGTTTATAGGATAAGCTTTGAGTGTGTATGTGTGTAATTTGAAATTCAAATGTAAGTGTGTGAGTAAGTGAGTGAGGCGAGTGAGTTGAGTAAATTAGGAGAATGTTGTGAAAAGACATATAGGAGCCTTTGTTTGAATGTGTGAGACAACAAGTACAAGATAGTATATTGTGTAAGGAAATGTGGGTTGTCACATGTGGGTTTAAGCTTGGGAAGGTTGTATGTGGTGAAGGCTTAAGATTTAAGGCTTATGTGATGGTTGTGAAGAAGATAATCAAATGAGTGATTATATGGGTGAATCATATTGTATTTTTAGAAAGAAAATGATTAGGCAATAATGATTAGGGAATGTATTTGAGAAATGGGAAGAATATTTGTAGGATTGTTGGGATTGTGTAGGAGAGTATGTATAATCATTTTTTTGGGAAGTGGGGGTTAACAAATGATTAAGGGAATGTTTAGTGGGGAGTGATGTGTAAGAGATGTGTAGGGAATGTGGGAGTTTATAAAACATTTAATATTTGAGAAATGATAAAAATCAAAGTATAATCAACTTTCAAATAGCACAAACTCAAATAGTCATTAAGGCTCAATCCATGATTAATCAACAATGGACATGATCACTAATCATCTTGATCAAAACAAGCTAAGTGCTTTGCAACTCAAGTAAAGCACATCCCGTAAAAGGAAATGATGCATTTACGCAAAGTGACATTTGACTTAGTTTAACCAATAAGGGAGTAAAACCGGTTACGTGATTAGAGACAACATAAATCCAGATTAAGGTCAAATGAATATTTCGTTTGATGGTATGTTAAAAGTATGATTCTATTAGGTTCAGAAAAGTAGTTTTGGCCTTGCCTAGAGGCATTTGATAAAGAATATAAGTTGGCATTTTGTTAAAAACGAGAGGACTTGTTTTTGCTCATCTCTAAGTCTAAACATTGATTCGAGTGATTCTAATAAACCAAATATCATACTCATACTTGTATTAAAAGATCCACATGTGTCGGGTAAGAGGAAAGCCGTGATGCGTCATTTTGCGTGCAAGTTTTAAATTTATAATCACGACTACCTATTCTATCAAAAACGCATACGAGCAAGTATGCTCGTTCATTCACAGCAAAGATGGGTAAGTCGAGTTTATCCCAAGGGATTTGGTGATAAACATTAATAAGTAATGAAACAAGTAAAAAGGGTGTCACAATCCTAATTACTTCATCCATATTGAAAACAAAACTTGTGTGAAAATCAATTTCCTTAACGTAGAGTGTTCGATCCGTTTGGTTAAACGCAATAATACGATTCACAAATCTTTTGTTACGGGTTTCAATCCATGGTGTATTTCATGAAAATCCATATAAACATTATTTTGTTGGTGAGCTCTTTCGACCTATGAACACCTTCAATTACTAATTCAATTAAATCCATCTGCTAGAAAACATAGTATATCAAGTTTGTTCCCACGAGTCCTTTCGACCTATACTCGTGTTCAAATCGTCACCAGTCTTTTTAACAAGTTTAGTTTGATAGATGTCAATTATCAAAAACCATAATAATTCGTGCACTAACTTTTTGGAATGAAACTTAACGGGAAATCCTTTCGATCTTTAAATCCAGTTAGGTTTTATCAACAAATTATCAAGACATATTTTTGTTTAAACAAACTCACAAGATGATACATGAAATCATGCATATAATTCAACCAAATACTCATACTCAATTCAATATCATTTTACACAAGTATACACAACTAGGGGTGCTCACGGTCCGAAAACTAGACCGGACCGCAACCGACTTTGGCCAAAACCTCGGAACGAAGATCGGACCGAAATGGTCCGGTCTGGTCCGGGTCAGTCCGGTTTGGTTCGCTCTTCGGTCTGATCCAGTCTAATAAGGCATAATTGCCGATTTTTTCGTAAGACCAAACCGGACCGGACCGAACCGACTGGACTGAGGACCAAAAATAAAAAAATGACGGCTCGAGGACCAGACCGAAATAGGTTCGGTCCGGTTCGGGCCGGTTTCTCGGTTCGATCCGGTCCGCGGTCCGTTTTACTCACCCCTATACACAACTACTCCATAATCATTTCAAACTTCAAACATAAATCTAACAATATCCATAACATGTAAATAAGAATTCAACTTCATAATCATAATAAAGATGTACCTAGTCTTTTGATTACAAGAGAAACTTAGAATTTGGACCTATAGCAATCCAATCGCCTCCTATCAACTAATTCCCCAATACCACACCATATATAAGCAACCAACACTTTGTAATTTCATCCTTGTTCTTCTCCTGGAAATGGCAGAGGTAATAAGCCTAGCTTTTGAGTTAAGTAGTTGTGTGGTTTAACCTGAGATGGCACACTTAGTTCTAAGCCTCAAGACTTGTTAAATAGGCTTACACAACCCTTTGGGAGCAAGAAAAATGACCTACCTGAGTTATGGGAGGGAAATGATCAGCCTCCTATTATTACTTATCATAAATACAACCTTAATTGTCCAAATTATAACTGTTATGAAATCCAGCCGGACGGCTCCTTTTGAGGTCTGGCGGCTCCTCACAATGGAGTAGCCTTTTCAGCCCAAAATGACAGAGCGACAAGGTCGGGCGGCTCCTTCGTACTTCCTACATATTATTTTGTCTTTTTCTCGTTTTGTCTTCTCGGTTGCTTCTCCTTTGATCGGGTTGACTTATATGACTTTTATTTCATCAAAAACACTTGTTCTTGTGCCCGGAATTGTTCTTCTTAATCCAATAATGCTTCAACGGGTCTTGTACTTGGCGAGAATTCTTCGTAAATACATATCTTCATGATTTTCCTTCTTATCTCGTTCTTTTCTTAACTTTTTCCATTTTGGCTAGCTACGAACACATAAATTTAACTTTGTGCAATATTAGTGGTAAAAGTCTATTAATTAACCAAATATCACATATAAAATCACGGATAACGCACCTAAAAACATACTCAATTTGAGCGTTATCAAATTCCCTCACACTTAAGTTCTGCTCGCCCTCGAGCAAGTTTAGCAATTGAAAAATGGTTCCAACGATACATCGATCATGATTCAAAAAAATACATTTAATCATTCTAATACTAGAAAAGAACAATTATCTTTTAAAAGTTTATATGCGAATATTTCAGACGTTTGACAATACCCGTACGATTCTCGAGCTAGATAACACAACTAAGCACCTCACGAATAAGAACTTCTGATATTAAATTCACTCAAAACTCATATATTTGATCGGTGGTGTTAGTAAATCACTCATTGCTCAGTCATGATTTTCGTGTCATACCATAGGCTTGTATAAGTATCAAAACAAATCCGATGGGGCGTGAGCACCCGATAAATCTATCAAAACGTCTTTTATTGGGTTAAGCTTTGGGTTAATAATAGGTGTGAGTTAGACATGGGATATTTTGGTTCGGTTCTACAAAAGAAAAATAAAGTTAAATCTAAATTGCTAGTCACCATAAACCATAAAATGATTACGTACCCAATTTCTCCTCTTCGATAAATATCATCGATGATCGTACACAAGTATCATGTCTTAGCACATTGGCTAATCGGTACACCAAAAATACTTCTTCTTCCTTCATCTTTATAATTATTTATAGCTCATTGGCTATTTATTCTCTCTTTTTTTATATATATCAACCGCATTCGTCACCCCCACACTTTGGATGAGCATACACCATAAAAATTACAAATAAGAGTACCTATCTTTGTCTTTGTCGAAATGGCACATACAAAATACAAAGTGTGACCAACAAGTAATCATCAACATCATGCCAATCATACCAAGTAACTAGCAATCCATAGATAGACTTAACTACGGGTTAGGCTAAGGTTTAAGGTGTAACATATTTTTGTAGTTTTCTGGATTTTATCAAATGAAAGGGATGGCTCAATTGGTGTACTAAGGGTATCTAGTGCCAAAGGTAAGCACTAACTAATGGGTCTAAATAGTGGATAACTAATCGATGTGGCTAGCTATATATCAAATAATAATAATTGGAAGGCCATTTGGTGTAAATCATAATTTGCCTTTATCACCTAAATTTACCATAATCACACGAGTACAATCTCATTGCGGAATTCGTAATGCATAATAAGCACAAGTTCTAGAATTAAGTCAATCACCGGCACACTCATAGCAAAATTAGAATTCAAGCATAACAATGCATGTCATACGAAATAGGCTTAATGTTTTTGCTTTGTTGTACTAAGGGTATTCTCTTTAGTGTCAAAGTTAAAGCACTAACTAATGGGGTTGTCAAAATTGTGGGAGGAATTGGATAACTAAAATCGATGTTGTGGCTTGCTATATATCAAATATTAATAATAATTGGATTAATGGAAGTAACACGAAAGGTGTTTAGGCCATTTGGTGTTTTGTTAAATCCTTAATTTGCTTTTCACTAAAATTTTACCATTTCATAATCACAACGTGTGCAATCTGACCTGCCGGCGGTAATGTCGTAGTGCATTAATAAAGCACAAGAGTTTAGAAATCAAGTCCATTCACCTTGTGGCACGTCGGGCGGCCTACCACTACTCTTAGCCAAATTTAGAATTCAAGCAATAACAATGCTTGTCATTCGAATTAGGCTTTTCTTTCTGGTTTTTAATTTAAATCCTCACATTTGTGGGGTTAAACGGCTACTCTTATAATTCAAAGACAAATTATGAGGCTAGCTAATGTAGCTATTTTTGCTTATCGATTCCTTTCTTTCTTTAATCTAAAAGGATTTTGATTTGCTCTTGCTAGTATGGGGGGAGGATTTGTGTCGGCTGGTTATGAACGTCTTATGTGGCACTCCACTATTTATTAAGCAAATTATTAAATAATTTAAAAGCAAATATTATTTTTTTTTTATATTTTAGGCATTTATCGTTTTGTGGTTATGTGGTTGGTTGGGAATCGTATCATGCTGTTTTTGGTGTGTGGTCCGGTCGGGGTGGTGCGGGGGGGGGGGGGGGGGGGTGCGGGGGGGTGTGGGGATGGTTTTGGTTTTCGGGGTTGTGGGGTGTTGGGGTTTTGGGTATTTTGGTGTTGGTGTGACGGCGTCGGGGGGCTCTTGAGTATTGTGTTTGGGGTGGGGCTTGTGGTCGTTCGGTTGTGTCATTTGTGGGTTTTTTTGGTTCCGTTTTTGGGTCTATTTTGGTGTAGTCTGAACAATGGGGGAAGTGGGTCGGACGCACAGCTCTCGGTTGGGGGGACTGGGGACACACGAATCTTATGGTAATGTTGTTAACGTACTTAGTTAGGTTTGGTAAGGTTAGGGGTTTTTTTTTTAATTTTTTTTGTTTTAGTTTTTTTTTTTTTTTATTTTTTTTTTTGGGGTGGTTGGTTGGTGAGGTGGGGTAGTACAGGTTTTGGGTGTGTTGTTGTGGGGGTGGGTCTGTTGTCGCAGTACGTCCGCAGGCGTATATTAATTTTTGTTGTGGTTTTGTTTTTATGGCACCGTATATTGAGGTTTTGAGGGTTTTTTTGTCGTTTTTTTTATTGGTTTCTGGTTAGGGGAGAAAGGGAGAAATATTTAGGGGAAGAAAATATTACTCCCGATTCCGGAGATTTATATTGTTGAGTTATTATAATTTTGGTGTGTTGTTGGTAATTTTTGATTTGGTATTCCGCAGATTACATTTGTCCGTCACGATGACGCATTTTGGAATTTGAAATGTTACCGATTTGTTCCGATGGGTATTGGTGGTGTTTATTTTTATTAATGTGTGTGTTGTTTTATAAATTTAAATTTAATATTTGTTGTTATTGTTTGTTATTAAAAACCTGTGTTATTTAAGTTATTTTTTTTTAATGTTTGAACCACCAATATGTTTCTTCTCTCGCATATCAACCCTGAATGGTGATGTGAATGAGGTTGGTGAAACCCTTTGTATGATGAATGGAATTGATGAATGTGATTGGAATGAAATTCATTGGCCATATTTATATATATATATATTTATATATATATATTTATATATATATATATATATATATATATATATATATATATATTATAACAAAACGATATAATAATACCAAAATAATTTATCCAAATAAAATTTTATATACCAAACCCCAACGCCGGGTAAAAACATTCTAAATTACCAACCGAATTCAAATAGTTACGAAACATAATTTAATTAATCCTACGATATAGTACGAGCAAATATAATAATATCTGACACATAAGAGTTTTTGAAACAAACTCGATTGACACGATCAAGCGTCGTCCATGTCATCATTGTCTTCTCCTCGAACCATCTCATCACTCTCTTTATCATCTTGTTGCATGCCTCTCGACGATCCTCCAATATCGAAGCCTGAGCTTGAAACAATCGAGTTTTCACCAACATTATGCATAGCACCTGTAAACAAATAAGCATCTTTCGGTGCTCCATATCCTCCACCATAAGGTGATCCTCCCATATTGTGATAGTGAGTGTAAGGGTGAGGATAAGGCACATAAGGATAAGGGTCGGGTGGAACATTTGGTGGCTCATAAGTAAGGTAAGTATAGTTGGCTTCATCGGAAAAATGATGTAGGATAGGCATAGAATGCTCAAGCATGTAGCCATTCCTCATAAGCATCACATCTCTCCATACGTCCCTTCTCTTGATCTCATTTAAACTCGCATTTCAATCTCCCCAACTTGAATCTAAACCACTTGGTTCATTTCATTGCTTATTTTCTACTCTAGGTGGTTATTGCATAGGCTCTGGTCGCTTCAGCCTCATGTTCACTCTATCAAGCTCCTTTGCGAACATTTTATGATTTTGTTCCTTACTTTCAATTGGATCCAAACACTTGTCCAATTCATCATCAACATAGTACCATAATGCCTTCGCAATCTTGGTCACGTAATGACCTCTACAAACTTCACTATTCTCCTTAATTCCCGAAGATTTCTTACAAAGATACTCAGCCAAAATCCAAGCCACGTTAGGAAAATGTCCTTCTTTCAACATACTCATCAACCATAAATTCGGCTTTTGACATCTTTTTCTACTTCCTGTCCTATGAACGAAAGCTTCAACTAAAATCTTTTGCACAATTCGCATTAACGGTTCCTTAATTGTTGTGGCCCTTTTATTTCCAGTTTTTGGCTCTCCAATCCTATTCCAATACTCATTGTGATCAAACCCTTTATCATTTATTTCCAGCTTGTTGAAGTAAATGTTGAACAATTGGTGTTTCAAATCATTTGGTTCATACAAACCAAGAATAACTACGAATTCCAGTAAAGTAAACACATGTTCTTCTCCACACAACCTAAACCAAATACATTTCTCTGTCATGATCTTACTTCTATCAACCTTTCTCTTAAAGTACATAGTCGAGAAAAATTCCAAGATATACTTCTCCAATAATAAAAAAGCATTCTCCATGAATAATCCACAAACTCATCTCTATCTTCATGCGTGTATTCCATTTTCATCAAGCTTCTCAAAGTATCCTCACAATTATATGTATTAAACATATCCTAATCAACCAACCTCGGTATCCCAATATTCTTTTATTGCAACCTAGATAATCTCTCATTATAAGCATGCCTTTCTCCTGATGGCAACCCATGCCACTTTAAATACTCATTAGTAACCGGCTTCAAAGTATAAGTAATGGTCTTCTTAACATTCCTTTTAGCATACTTGGCAATGAGCGGGTTTGGAGGTGAACTCGATGAACTCTTCGTACCTTTCTGTAGAAATCACAAATACAAGTGAATACAAGCATATATAAACCAATAAAACATAACTCAGAAGTCCCTAAAGCTGAGTTGCGAAAATAAAAAAAATAGGTGACCAGAACAATCCAGTCGCCCGACCTGCGTTTCAGTCGTCCGGCTTCGGGTAGTTTTTGTGAGTAGCCGCCCAACCTGAGCCACCAGCTGCACGGCTGGATCACTCTGTGGGTCGGTTTGGATCGGGTTCATATTTTGAACGATTTCCGCACTTCCAACTTGGTTCTAAACTTATTATAATGCTCTAATGGTGCTTCCAATGTCTTCCAAATAACTCCTAAATGCGTCTAACACTTCCAAATCGATTCGCCAATACCCTAAGAACGCGCCTAGTTTTCAACTATGAAAAATATCAAAAATGGTGATCCATACAATCATCCTAACATCACTTAGACACTACAAATTAATTATATATCACTGTTTAATCCATAGCTTTTACCAAAATCGAATCAAAATTCGGCCTAAATATTTTCGCATCTTCAAATGAGACCCATTTGATCTACACTCAATCAATCACTCTAATTATTTTTGCAATGGCATCTCCTAACATAAACCCGACTAATTCCAATCTGTTTCGGTTTAATTCAAAGCGAATCAAAAATCCCTAATTTCGGACCTAGAACTCCAAATCCGAATTAAACACTTAATCAAACCAATTTGATGAAAATCATAACATTAGGACTTTTGTCTCTATTCGCCTTTCCCATCTTGACAACTTCTTCATCCATATCCCTAACTTCTCTCATGTCTTCCACAAGTGTAGCAAACAAAGCATCAATATCCCTATCTTCTTCTAGCTTGGTTATATCAACCCTCATTTCTTTTAGACCGAAATCAACCTTACATTTAGTAGTCTCCAAAAAGTCTATTCCGAACATAATGGAAGGTTCCCCTTCATTAGTGTTAGGTCATGTTTTATCTTGAATCACACGATGTAGGAAGGTTTAGTTTAGAGAGAATTAAGAGAGGAAGGCAAGACTTTCACAATTTTTTTAATTTTATAAAGAAAAGAGAAATGGGAGGAAAAATGAGATTTACAAGCCTTAACCCCCTAATGTTGATTAGGAGGGTATTTATAGGAGAGGAGAGGATTAGCTTCCATTCCTTTATTTTCCCTAATTTTCAATCTAGTCTCTATTCTTTGAATAATATGCTATTTTTCACTTTAAGCATATTTCTCCTTATTACAAACTATTTTCTACTTATAAAATAAAGTAAAAACATTTATAATAATTAAAACCACCTAAAGTATCATAATCAACACTTTTATAATCCTAACAATCTCCCCATAAGGGTCGATTATTCTGGGCGTTCCCTTCTTGATCCTAGTGGTCTTCCGTTTACATATATCTCCCAACGTCTCATTTGATCTTGATACTTTAACCGTTCTTCAATTTCTTCTTCAAACAATCACAGGTATTCAACATCTTCTTTACTAAGACTTGGTGTCACATAACCATGCTTCTTAT
>BQNB010063030.1:12861-35847 GCA_026074375.1 Tanacetum coccineum
TGTTAAGGCCTCAGCATGTTGGGTTTTGAGACCTACCAAACTTAATAGTGCATTAATTACTTTGAAGAGACATAATTATGTTGATGCACGAGGCAGATCCAAGTTAGTGATGGCTTGGGTCCCCAAAGGAAACTAATTTCCTTATTTTTATGTGCAGGGTCATCCACAAAAAGAAGGTCAAGGCTATGTTAATTGTGGATGCTCAAGTCACATGACAGGGAACATGTCCTATCTCTCAAACTTCAAGGAATTTGATGGAGGATATGTTACCTTTGGGGGAGGAGCCAAATGAGGGAAAATTACTGGTAAAGGAACTCTTAAAACTGGTAAGCTTGATTTTGAGGATGTGTATTTTGTCAAGGAGTTACAGTTTAACCTTTATAGTATTTTACAGATGTGTGACAAAAAGAACAATTTTCTTTTTACTGACACTAGATGTTTTGTTTTGTCTCCTGACTTTAAGTTAGCTGATGAAAGTCAGGTTTTACTTAAAGTTCCTAGAAAGAACAATATGTATAGTGTTGATATGAAGAATATTGTTCCTAAAGAGTGTTTAACTTGTCTTGTTGCAAAGGCCACACTTGATGAATCAATGCTATGGCATAGGAGGCTAGGTCATGTAAATTTTAAAACTATTAATAAACTTGTTAAGGAAAATCTTGTGAGAGGTTTACCTTCAAAACATTTTGAAAATGACCAAACTTGTGTTGCTTATCTTAAAGGAAAGCAACACAAAGCCTCTTGTAAGTCCAAGATTCAGAACTTTATTACTTAACTTTTATTCATGTTGCATATGCACTTGTTTGGTCCAACTTTTGTAAGCAGCTTAATGAATAAGAAATATTGTCTAGTTGTCACTAATGATTATAGCAGATTTACTTGGGTTTTCTTTCTAGCAACTAAGGATGAAACTAGTGGCATTCTTAAGAGCTTTATAACTGAGATAGAAAATCTAGTTGATAAGAAAGTAAAGATAATCAGATGTGACAATGGAACAGAGTTCAAAAATAGAGTTATGAGTGAATTTTGTAAACAGAAAGGCATTAAGAGGGAATTTAGTGTAGCTAGAACTCCTCAGCAAAATGGTGTTGCTGAGAGGAGAAATAGGACACTAATTGAGGCTGCTAGAACCATGTTAGCTGACTCTAAGTTACCTACTACATTTTGGGCTGAAGCAGTTAATACTGCTTGCTATGTGCAGAATAGGGTATTAGTAGTTAAGCCTCATAACAAGACCCCTTATGAACTGTTTAGAGGTAGAACACCTGCTCTAAGCTTCATGAGACCATTTGGGTGTCATGTTACCATTCTTAACACCTTAGACTATTTAGGCAAGTTTGATGGAAAGTCAGATGAAGGATTCTTTGTTGGATACTTAATGAATAGTAAGGCTTTTAGGGTATACAACATTAGAACAAGGAAAGTAGAAGAAAACTTGCATATTAGGTTCTTGGAGGATAAGCCTATTATTGCAGGTGATGGACCAAAGTGGCTGTTTGATATTGATGTTCTAACAAAATCAATGAATTATGTGCCAGTTGTTGCAGGTACAAACTCTAATGATTCTGTAGGTACAGAAGAAAGTGTTGGTACATGTCATTCTAGCAAGGAGACAGGATCTAGCCAAGACTATATTTTGATGCCACTGTGGAAAGATGGTTCACTATTTGATTTTCTTAAAGATGCTAACAATGGATGAACAAAACCTTTCTAGTGATGCTAGAAAAAAGGATGACGAAGGTGTAAGTAAAGAAACTGGAATTGATGATCAAGAGAGGCCTAAAAACAGTTCTCAATATGTTAATACTACTGGGCCAAGTATTAATACTGCCAATTCAAATGTTAATACTGGTAGTCTAAATATTATTCTGTTAGGGTCCAACAGTTTATATGCTTACTTTAGCCAATGCTGGTTTCTTTGGTGATGAAACAAAAGTAGACATGAGCAACATTACTACTACATATCTAGTTCCTTCTACTCCAAATACAAGAATCCATAAAGATCATTCACTTGATCATGTGATTAGTGATGTACAGTCTGGTGTACTGACAAGGAGAATGACAAAGACTACAAATGAACAAGGGTTTATTAGTGCTGTTTATGAAGGGAAAACTCATGAAGACCTTCATTACTTGTCTGTTTTCTTGTTTCCTATCCTAGGAAGAGCCCAAAAAGGTAATCCAAGCATTAAAAGATCCAAGCTGGATAGAAGCTAAGCAAGAAGAGCTTCTGCAATTCAAGTTATAATAGGTTTGAACCTTAGTGGATTTACCACTTAGCAAAAGAGCCAGTGGTACTAAATGGGTATACGGGAATAAGAAAGATTAAAGAGGTATTTTAATTAGAAACAAGGCAAGACTGGTTGCATAGGGTTACACTCAAGAAGAGGGAGTAGATTATGATGAGGTTTTTACTCCAGTTGTTAGGATTAAAGCAATTAGGCTATTTTTAGTCTATGCCTTATTTAAAGACTTTATAGTATACCAGATGGATGTGAAGAGTGCATTTATGTATGGGAAGATTGAAGAGGAAGTTTATGTCTGTCAACCTATAGGGTTTGAAGATCCAGAGTTCCCTGACAGAGTTTAGAAGGTAGAAAAGGCATTATATGATCTACATCAAGCTCCTAAAGCTTGGTATGAGACTTTATCTACCTATTTATTGGATAATGGATTTCAAAGAGGTTAGATAGACAAGACTTTGTTCATTAAAAGATTCAAAAGTGATATTCTACTAGTTCAAGTATCTGTTGATGATATCATTTTTGGATCTACTAAAAAGATGTTATGCACTGAGTTTGAGAAATTAATGCACAAGTAGTTCCAGATAATTTCTGTAGGTGATCTAACTTTCTTCTTAGGACTACAAGTGACACAAAAAGATTATGGGATTTTCATCAGTCAAGACAAGTATATGGATGAAATTTTGAAGAAGTTTGGTTTTTCAACTATGAAGACAGCAAGTACACCTATGGAGACTTCAAAGCCATTGCTCAAGGATGCATAACCTAAAGATGTTGATGTTCACTTATATAGATCAATGATTGGCTCATTGATGTATTTAACATCTTCAAGACCTGATATAATGTTTGTTGTATGTGCTTATGCAAGATTCTAAGTCACACCTAAAGTTTTACATCTTCATGTTGTGAAAAGAATCTTTAGATACTTGAAAGGTCAACCTAAATTGGGCCTTTGGTATCCTAAGGACTCACCATTTGATTTGGAAGCTTATTCTTATAGTGACTATGCTGGTGCAAGTTTAGACATGAAATCCACAACAGGGGGTTGTCAATTTATTGGAAGCAGATTGATTTCATGGCAATGCAAGAAGCAAACTATAGTTGTCAACTCTACTACTAAAGCAGAATATGTGGCTGTTGCTAGTTGTTGTGGACAAGTTCTCTGGATTCAAAATCAAATGCTAGATTATGGATACAATTTCATGAATACCAAGATTTTCATTAACAATGAAAGAACCATCTACATATTTAAGAATCTAGTATTTCACTTAAAGACTAAGCACATTGAGATTAGGCATCACTTTATTAGAGATTCCTATGAGAAGAAGCTTATTTAGATGATAAAGATTCACACATATCAAAATGTTGGAGATTTGCTCACAAAAACATTTGATGTTGACAGATTTCAATATCTGATTGCAATTATAGGAATGCTTAACCTCTAAATTATTTATTGAGGGGAGGTTAATTGTGTTTATATGCAGCGGATTAATGTACAAATGATAATCCCCCTAGAAGCTCTCTCATGTGTGGGCGATTTTTTATAACCCTCCTTCCTGCCTCGTCTAATCTTTTAATCCATTGATGTGAATACCCTATAACACTCATGTTAATGTTTCTTGATCTTTGATCTAAGCACATTAATTGTTTTTTAGTTGGTTGATACTTCTTTGTGATTTAGGGTTTCGAGGTTTTTCGGGTTACATTTATCGATGCATATTTAGGGTTCGTTTCATCTTTAATTGTTGTTCTTCATTATTATTTTCTTGGTCGCTATAATGGAAGCAGGCTAGGGAGGCTAAGATGTGTCTAAGATCTTGGGGTAGAACTGAGTATGCGCGTGCATTAGTTGAAGTATTGGCAGAAAAGGAGCTTATGGAGGCTATTTTTATTGCCATCCCGTATAGTGATGGCAAGGGTCATACTTTGGCCACGATTGACATCGAGTATGAATGGAGGCCTCCTCATTGCAAGACTTGTAAAATTTTTGATCATACCAACGAAAAATGCCCTAAGTTACCCAAGGAAGCTGAACCTGTTCTTGATACTAATGATGGGTTTGTTGAGGTCAATAAGAAGAAGGGCAAAGCGAAATAGCCGTTTACACAACCTTCTAAGCCTAGACAAGTTGCTGGAATTAGGTTTACGAAACCTAAACTGAATTTGCAATATAGACGTGTTGATCATGGTGCTTCATCTGAGTCTCAACACAAGGGGGAAACGTCTAATGCTACTAAGAAAGATCAAGGGATTTAACTGAGTTCTAAGCCATTTGGTTCTTCAGCATTAAATGTTAAGGAGGTGAGTTTATCCAACTCGTTTGCTGCCTTGGGGGATGAAGAGGATACGGCGTGTAGTGATGAGACGAATTGGCTCTGTACTAAACAAAAGTTGACTGCTATTAATAAAATTGATAGTGAAGAGGTTGATGAGGAAATTGTGATGGACAACGAGTGTCGGCATACAAAGGAGGGGGCAAGCACTCCTGTTAGTGAGGTTCCCAATGTTTAATATCGCCTCATGGAATATTCAGGGTTTGAACCTTTCCCCAAAACAAAGTGAGGTTCGCCATGTAATTCATGAGAATGGTTTGTCTCTTGTTTCTATTATTAAGTCTCATGTGGCTACTTCCCGTTTAGAGCTTTTGTGTACGCGTATGTTCCATCATTGGTCCTGGACGTCTAATGGTGTATGGTGCTCTAAGGGGACCAAAATTATCTTAGGTTGGGACTCTAATATGGTTGATGTTAATATTGTTTCTCAAACTGATCAGGTAATGCATGCTCGCGTGTGGGTAAAGTTGGAAAAGAAAGTGAAGAATACTAGTTATCTTTGATATTATGCAAGAACTAGAGAGATAAGTGGGTTGGAAAGTTTCTTAAGAGAGAAAGTAATATAGAATAGATGATAATAATATTATCTGTGTGAATTGAGAAATGAAACAACCAACCACCCTCTCCAAGGCATGGTGAGGGTATATATGCTACATACAAGGCCGGCCATGGGCTTTGCTAAGGCTTCCATGGGCCTTGGGCCATATTAGCTTACTAATCTTATTATATGTTAACCTACGGGCCAAGACTAGTATATATTGGAAGTGATCGATACTTTTCTTGTTCCTAACAATCTCCCCCTAAGGGAGGTCACTCCAATTTATAGAACTTTAAACCTAGCATACTATGCTACATCTTTAGTCTTCAGCACGTAAACTTCATTTCTTGATTTTTCCTTGTGAATATGTTGTAGTAATCTTTGACTTTAGGCTCGAGCTTGTTCCTTTATCTTTTCTTGTAAGTGGAGATATGATCTTGAGCACTGTGAGATCATCAACCAAGCATAATCTTGTTTTGTCATCTTGTGACTTTGTCATCTTGTAATCTTGTGACTTCTGGACTGACATGCTCATACCATTCTTGATTTGTTGACTTGGAAAGCTTTAATGTTGCATCTTTCTTGAAATTCATTAACTTTAACACTTCGTCACTTCGAGAAAGACGTTCAGTATCAGAGTAGCGGAAGTCTTGAAACATGTACTTGAGCTTTCATGATGTCTTTATGTTTTGTCGGTCGGGTATGAGCATGTGGTTATGAATCTTGTGAGCCAGCTGGAATCAGGTACCTTCACTACCATCTTTAAGTATCCTGCATTAAAACAGTTAGCAATAAAGAGGGGGGACGAATATGGCTTTGTCATTCGCCCGTGTTAAGTTGAAGTAACCTTTGAATTC
Organism: Tanacetum coccineum; assembly: GCA_026074375.1. NCBI lineage: Eukaryota > Viridiplantae > Streptophyta > Magnoliopsida > Asterales > Asteraceae > Tanacetum > Tanacetum coccineum. The sequence continues at coordinate 18,833 of BQNB010063030.1, forward strand.
TTGAGGATCGACCTGTGATCAGGTAGATTCAATTTAAGAAGAATCTCCTTGACAGGATATCCAGCTGAAGTATAGAATCTTTCTAACACATTTGCATTAGATTCATCAAACTCAGCATGTTCTCATTATCGGAACGTCTCAAAGCAGCCAGCACGATAAGAGTGAACCAGTGAGTTACTATATCACCGATTGAAATAGAAAAATCTATTTGAAAATCAATCAACGTGTCACTTGCTAAAGTGGTTTTGTGACACATAGAGAGTGTTAATCATTTCAAAAATTCATCATCAATCGTCAATTCATATCCTGGAATAAGTTTGATTCTTATAGAATCGCACCAACGTTTCTTTCAAGTTGTCACAAGTTTGATTCGTATAGAATCGCACAAGTAACCTACCATGAGCTTGTTTGATGTTGGCTCAAGCAGGATTTCCATCTTCATTGTGAATACTTAAGTATCACTCAGATGTTCTGGCAAAATCACAAGGATAATGTGTAGGACTCTTTATATTTTCTTGTTATTCACATTGTGTGAGATAGCAATAGCTACATATCTGACAAGTGTCCTAATAAGATTATAGATGATCTCTTTTGGCTCTAGACTCAATAGTGCACTTATGATTTTAGTGATCGGAGGCTGGAGCAGACTGCCCCACCTTTTCAATATCAACTAACTCGGAGTGAGAAAGTTGATAGAAAATGCATGTAATCTCCGGTGTGAGAAAATGAAACAATAGTCTTTTGAGAGGACCTTCGAGTGGCTAGGAAGGGTTGTGCATAGCGTCCGTGGGTCATTGACAGTCTTTTAATGTTCAGGACAACCACCTTAGGTTTCCGACATTTTATGTATTGACTCGGTTTCACGCAATATGTGTATGGAGGGTCTTATTTCTTACCTACCCTTTATCCTTTACATTTCTTTTTACATTCTTCAAACCACTTCAATGGCTTTACCGAGACTTCATAACTTAACACCTTGTTGGGTTTGTTCCATTGTTTATCTCTATCTCAGTAAGCTTTATTCCCTTTTATCATCTTTTTCTCCTTTTTTCATACCTTAAGGACTTCTACACTAACTAGTGGATATCCTGGGTAGATCCCTTCGGTCTGGCTGGATCATGGGTCGGATTTGAATTACATATGCCTAACCATCTTATATCTCTATAAATTTAAGAACATGGCCGGGTCTTTTTGGGGTATTCCATCACAATCACTTCAAAACCATTGAAAATTCAATCAAAGTGTTTGATATAAATATCAAAAAGATTTACACTTTGAGAGTTTTTCATTATCACTAAAAGCTCCCCCTTAACATGTGCATCGTATTCGTAGTGCATGCTAAGTGTGGAGTGCATTGAGTCCATTTTATTTGATCACATCTTTCAATACAAATTAGATCCAGGTTAATCACATTTTCTCCCCTTATCCAAAATGTTAACCCCTTGATATTTTGGATATCAATTGATTAACCGTTCGGGGACAAAATGTTATATGCTACCTATAAGGAACATTTTAATGCTCCCCCTCAATTTTTGAGGGTATATAAGACAGTGCTGAGTACAATAATTTGAAATTTTTTGAATTTACTAAGAAATTCTTGAAAATTTTGTACTCGAGCACTCCTTAATATCACCATAAAGTCTACACTACATACAATCACAAGATTATTATGTACGAGGTTTGACCTGATTGATGAGAACATCATATGATAGAATCATATGGTTCTTTTGTCGCAGCCGTAGGTCTCCTTCGTACAATTTCCCACCAACGAACTTTTCCAAGCTCCTCATTAACCTTCTTTCTTTCAAGAGGTTGTCAATCTGATCTTTCTCTGTCCAAGCACTCTTCAGCGTTGCTTCAACTTTCTTTCCAAGTTATGAAAGTCTTTGCATCAAACTTCGAGGATAGAACAGATTCAGATACATATGTAACTTGAGCTTGTGAGGTTGGTGATGTCCGTGTTCATGTTGTCTAAGCTTCCTCCTAAACCAGCAATCCTTTCTTAAGTAGATTCAAAACTTTCTTGAAAGTCGCATCAAGCAGTCTTGATGTATAAAGCCTAGATATCCGAAGTACACAAATAACTCAAACCGCAACACCAAAGTCAATTAAGTCCCGGATGTCCGTATTTCTCCTTACATGATAGTGATGATATAAATTATAACACCAAAGTCAACTAAGTCCTGGATGTCATAATTATTCCCTCTAAGTAGTTGAAATGATAGCACCTAAGTCAACTAAGTCCCAAATGTACTCATTTCTTTCTGCAGAATACTGACTGACTTAAGGAATCATCATACCTATGTGTACTTCTTTTATCAAATATTTCTACTTCTTTTAAGAATAAGCTTAGGGACTGACCGTTTGAGGAAGCATTAATTGAATCAGAAAGAACTTTTCTCACGTTTTAAATAATTATCTCCTTAAACATTCCCACTTAGGGAACTCAAATGATGCATACTGGCTAATGACGAGATGTCTCTTCCACCATGTGATTGAAATAATGCACCCGAAAGATTCAAAACAACTGATACGGTGATATAATACACTATATAATATCACAAGAGAAATTAAGAAAATTCCCTAAGTAAAATTCACTCTTTAAAATATATATATAATATATAATATACGTATATTTACCGGAAAGTATGATCACCCGGGTCGTTTCCCCAACGACTTGTGAAATTAAAACCACGTTTTAGCTCGGATTATGATTTGAATGAGATATTTTTGAGTTTCTATAACTACTAAATAAAAGCAGCAATTAAAACGAACAATTAAAAGCTATTAAACACTTAAACAAATTAACGGGAGCAACTAAAAGCGGCAAATAAGCAAATATACTAAAATTAACTCCTAAAAATGTAAACTAAATTTCTAAACCTAAAATAGGACAAAAGAAAATTTTAAGAAAAAGAAAAACATTTTTTGATTATTTTTGAATTTATTATGAATTAAAAACTATTTTAATCTAATTAAATCCTAAAAAATAGCAAATTAAGTCCTAAAAATTGAGAAAAATGATTTTTAAACTTAGAAAAGTCTAAAATAACATAAAAACTCAGAAAACTATTTTTAACTATTTTTTAAATTAAAATCCTATTTTTAAAATTAAAAATAAAAGCTTAAAAATTAAAATAAAAATCTAAAAGGTGTAAAATTGATTTTACTGAATGTAAACCAAAAAGTACTTTTTATAAAACTAAAAACTATTTTTTTGAATTTTTCTGAAACTTTTTTCTATTTCTTATGAATTTTCGAAATTAAAAACTTAAGAAAAATGATTAAAAATAAAATACTTAATGAAAAATTACCAAAAATTCAGGGAAAATCTGAAAAGCAACAAAGAGGACAGGAAAAATAAAACCTAGGGGACAACTTAACAAATAAGCTCTAAATAAGCTATTCTAAGCTACGGCTTATAAAATAAAAAAGGAAATGAAAAAGACTACTAGTATTAAATGGAGAAGAGGATGAATGGATGAGCTATTAAAGCAAATGATTAAGGCATTGGGGATTTATCATTGAGGTCGTGGGTTCAAGTCTGGCAAACCCCATTTTTTTGCAATTTTTTTATTTTTGAAAAACAAGAGTACAAAGCTGTAAAATGAACTTTTTTAAGCACTTTTAATTAAGGGACAATAAGCTCAAAGTGAGAAATAAGCTTTTTAAAAGCTTTTGAAACCAACAGATCAGTAAGTAGGCTTTTGGGCCAACTTTTGCTTATTTTGACTTAAAAGCTTGCACAAGCTTTAAATTAAGCTTAAATTCAAAACTAAAAACTGCTTTTGAAACCTTAAGATGTCTACTAACTAGATTTAATAAGCTACTTATCCATAAAACACTAAAAGACTTCTAAATTTGATTATCAAATAGGCAAACTCAGGGACAAGCACAAAGAGCTCAAGATTAAGCAAAGCTCAATTGCTAAATAAGCCAAGACAGAGACCAAGCTTATGAGGACTTATCTATCTACTAACTAACTACTAACATAGATTATAAAAACAACCACTCAAAGCCAGAAATCAAAAATTGCAAACTAAAGAAAGATTCTACTGTTTTTGACCTTTTTGAGAGATTTTTGAAAACTTAAAGAGCAATTTTACCTAGGCAAATAAGCTAGGAAATGAAAATTAAGGCCTAATCTATACTAAGCTATATGTTGACTAACAGCTAGAAGAATTTAAAAGACTAAATCTAATGAGAGTTGTCCTAAACTTGATTTGAAAATCCAACAGTATTAACCAAAGGTTAATCCTGCTGGTGTAATTAACTATGAGCAAAGACAGAAATGCAGGTATCCTTAAGGGATAACCTGCAGTATACAATCTATTTGAGTGTGCTTGAACAAGGTATAAACACAAACCAAGCCTAAACAACTTAGATTAAAATTTTCAAAGATCTACAAAAGCTTAAGCTCCCCTGGTGCTGACACTTCTAAATTAAACCTTAACTTGTTCAATTTTAAAATCTAAATTCTGAAAACTCCTTTCCTAATGATTATAAGTAAAGATAAAACTGTCCTAAGCAATGAACACAAGTCCCTTTGACTTTTGATGGTCAAATTAGCCTATTCCAAACACTCCTTAATATACTGGCAGAATTTGATTAAGCAACTAAGATGAAAATCTAATGAATAAGACCTTAATACCAGATATCATAAAGCTTATATTACCCCTAATAATCATAAATCAACAATCACTTAAACTAAACTTAAGATCTACAACTATTCTAACTATATTTTTGGTTTTTTATAATTTTAAGACAGATTATAAAGTAAACTATGATTTTAACTAATTAAGCTGAAAGCAAATAACAATTTATAACTAATAAGCACAAAGAGGTTATTAAAAGCACAATTAGGCAACTAGAATAAGCAATAAGCAGATCTACACTATTAAGCAAAATTTAAGCTATAATTGAAAACAAAGGAAATTAGATGAGATCTTACTTCAACTTCAGCTAAACAGAAGCTTAATTAAACAGCTACAAGCTCTAGCTTATCTAAATGCATAAGCTAGTAAAGTCCATGTGAGCCCTTCCATGACTGGCTCACCTTCCAAAAGCTTAAAAGTCCAAAAGCAAAGGTAAATAGGATTAACTAATTTTATGACTTAAATACTTATTAAGACTGAATTAAACAAGCTCAATCACTAGCTTATAGACTAGTGAGAGCTAAAAATGAGCTTATTATTAGCTTATGAGTCATACACAAATACTATGATGTAAATTGAGAGCTTATGACTAAGGATTAATAAGAAAAATATATTTCATTAACTGAAAAGAGTGATTACATAACTTGAAAGAGATTACAACTGAATTCATAGGAAAATTACAATAAGCTATTTAAAATCTAAAGACTAAACTAGGTGAAAAATAAGAAAAAGGAAAAGAAGATACAATGTGTGTGAGAGTGTGTGCTATTTATAGCCTGAAGCTGAACATTCTAGGCCTTCCTTGCTGCCCACGCTCCTTTTGATCTTGTCCGTACAAATCTTCAATCATTGGAGAATGATTTTGAGCCCTTGGATCACTTTTTCATCTCACACGGATTGCCAAGCTGGCAATCCATGATGTGACATTTGTGCTTGTTTTGTGAGAGTAAGTAGAGCAAAATCCATCATCCTTGTGTGCTTTCCCACATCCACGTGTGATTCCTTTGCTAAGTGAGCTAATGAAGGCATAGAGATGACTGATTTGACCCTGCCATCATGTTATCGACTCCGTGAATTGTCCTTTTTAGCCTCCAATTTAGAATTGCCCTTTGTTTTACCCTGGGTGGTGAATTGGTAGGGATGAGTGAATAGTAACCCATCTTGGCGCCTTTTCTAACTGAAACGGGTAAATAAGATTTGAACTTTGGGGTAATGGCAAGTTTAGTCCCTCTATTTGTGAAGGTAAAAGTTTAGGTGTAAAGTAACTTTCAGAAATGACAAAAATGGTCCCTGTGATCTTATAAAAGGTTATGGATTAAGGTTTTGGGCTTTTGGATCCGGGTAAGGTTTTTTTAGGGTTTAGGGCCCATTAAGCCTTAGGGACCATTTGTGTAACTTTTGGAACTTGGGGGACTTAAATGGAAACATTGGGATTTTTGTCTTCTAGTGGTTGACTTCTGTTGACCAAGGCTTGACTTTTTGACTTTGGCTTCCGGCTCTTGCACACTCTTCCGTTTCCCGTGTCCGTGTTTGCCCGTTTTTGACGGTTTTCTTGTGATTTTTGACATATCCGAACCTGCACACACAAAACACAAAAACAAGTATATTTTTGCCATTTTAAGTATGTTTTTAGTCATTTAGGGTCATTTTTTGTGTTAACGGATATGTGTATTTTACACCTATCAGAAACATATTCAGCCTCAGTAGTAGACATCGTAGTACAATCTTGTTTCTTTGAACTCCAGCTCACGAGCTTTTCACCTAGAAATTGTAATCCTCCTGATGTGCTTTTACAGTCATCTTTACATCCTGCATGGTCCGCATCTGAATATGCAATTAGTTAAAATCCAAAATCTTTCGGATACCATAGTCCCATGTTGTAAGACTGTCTTAGGTATCGAAAGATCCTTTTAACCTCTTTGAGGTATTTAACCGTAAGACATGCTTGATAGCGAGCACATACAAAAGTAGCATAAGCAATGTCTGGCCGACTGGCTGTTAGGTACATTAGCCCTCCTATCATACGATGATAAGTCGTTTGATCGGTAGGAGTGCCTTGTAAATCAGCATCCAGTCTCTCAGTTGCCATAGGTGTGCTCATTGAGACGCACTCATCTAGACCATGTTTCTTTAACAAATCAATATCATATTGTGACTGACTTATGAATATGCCACAGGGAGATTGATGAACTTAAAGTCCAAGAAAGAACTTTAGTTGCCTTTTGGGCTAATATGTTAATCACTTAGTAAGATCACAACTCAAAGCAAACAAAAACCTCTTTAGCTAAGACATCGTTGGTTCACTTGTCCCATTAATGACTTTCTTCTCTAGTATCCCACCGTTATCGGGTAAGTGCTAAGGCTTTTGACACCCCATCCGAAGAATAATAATCGAGACTTATGAACTTCCGATGAAAAAGCCTTGTAGACTTTTGCAAACGTTGGTTCAAAAGAATACATTGGTTTTAGAAAAGGAAACTTTGACTATTTATTTTCTAACTTGCAACATTATTATTATTATTTACATTATTAGGCTAGGAACTGGTATCACTTTTCTTTCGACGACACATCGGCCACGCCTCCGACAAGAGCTCGTGTACTTATTATGATACTGATCCTAAATATACATCCTCCATCCTTTCTTTCGATGTCACATCGGGAGCGAACCGACAAATGCCCATGTACTTTATTGCGATGGAGTTTGTATATTAATTATTAACACTAAGAATTTATAAGTTGCATCATTTTTATTCACCAACTACATTTTTAATTTTTTTTCCATCATTTATATTTTTTATTTATTTATTTATTTATTTATTTTTTATTTTATTTTTTTTATATAAATTCAACACATTATTTTTGCAAAAAAAAATCGTTTTAGAAAACCAAAGTATAAACTTGAACTAAAATTCTTATTTATAAATGATGTTGACTTCATCATCGATAAAGCTTTCTCTAAATATGTTGATTAGACTTTTAAGAGTAAAACTCTAATTTGTAAAAATTAAAGAGAACACGTATAATTAATCATTTTAAGAACTTCGGGGAAGAAAAACCACAAGTTATTCTGATAAGCCTTTAAGTTTTCCAAATAAACTTTGTTTAGCATCCTAATTCGTAATCAACACTATCATCTATTATTCTTTGCAATTTAAAATCTCTAATAAAGAAATTCGCAAATACTTAGCCTATATAAAATCCAACTTGGCATATTTAAAATCTACTTGAGATTAGCACAAGTCTTCATTTACTAATGATTTAAGTCTAGCATGTTTATAGAAGGTCTTACATGAGAACTAGCCACAACATCTATCATCATTAATTGTTAAGGGATAAAGCTAGAACTCAACACGTTTGATCGGGTCAAAAATTACTTCTTATTCTCACCAACGGAAAACCTACATTCGTGTCTTTAACACTTATTAATTTTTTTTTTCTTTTCAACTACTAATATTTTTTATTTTTTTATTTTTTCCTACAAATAAGATCTTAAAAATTTAATTTTTTTGCTATTTTTGTGGGAAAACGGATACGTGAGAACAAAACAATAAGCAGGTAACATCAAATCTGTAACATTCCGTATTTTCAGGTATTTTTTATGACATCATTCATTTTTTCATTTTTCACTATTTATTTTTTTTCTTTTCTCGTACGCGTTCGCTTTTAATTTTAAGTGTTAAGTTAAATCGCGTGAACTAAAAAATCAACAACCAACGTAAACGGACACCAAACGAATTGAAGTTTTCGTCAAACAAGCAATATATTATTTTACGAAAGTAATAATTAACTTTTTAAAATTATTTTTATCAGATACGTAAAGTGTATACGTTTCGCGATAAATTGCGTTTAGGCACTCCCGGAACCACCAAAACTTTTCTGCGCTTCAACAAATACCCACATTTATACCCAATACATAAAGTTTACTCAAATATATCATGTACATCTCTTATATGCCGAATTCTTGGCAAATGATACAAGAAATAAGAAAATTTCCAAGTTTGGTCAAATATACATCTCTTTCATTAATACCTAGCCCATGCCTTCTCATTAAACCACCATACCTTGTCTCTTTGACTTAGACCAAGACCATAGACCATCCCTAAGACCATACCTTGTCCCCTTGACTAAGTCTTGCACATATATATACATGTATCTAGTGATGAGAACTCATACACATAAACACTTAGCCAAAATTCAACAAAAACCCTTCCTTGGTGCTCCATATAGCTCACGGCTCAACCCCCCCCCCTCCCCCCCCCCCCCCCCCCCCCCCCACACCCCCCACCCCCCCCCCCCCCCTCCCCCACCCCCCCCCCACCCCCCCCCCCCCCCACCCCCCCCCCCCCCCCCCCCCCCCCCCACCCCCCCCCCCCCCACCCCCCCCCCCCCCCCCCCCCCCCCTCCCCCCCCACCCCCCCCCCCCCCCCCCCCCCCTCCCCCTCCCCCCCCCCCCGCCCCCCCCCCCCCCCCCCCCCCCCCCCCCACCCCCCCCCCCCCCCCCCCCACCCCCCCCCCCCCCCCCGCCGCCACCCCCACCCCCCCCCCCCCCCCCCCCCCCCCCCCCCATCTCCCCCCCCCCCCACCCCCCCCTCCCCCCCCCCCCCCCCCCTCCCCCCCCCCCCCCCCCCCCCCCACCCCCCCCCCACCCCGCCCCCCCCCCCCCCCCATCCCCCCCCCCCCCCACCCAACCCCCCCCCCCCCCCCCCTCTAACAATCCATACAAAATTTTCTACAACCTAAGTACACATCTATACACATCCATCATAAGATAAATTCTAAGGTGTATCCAAGCATTGGCCATAAGGCATTTTCAAGTATTAATAAAGAAAAGTGAAATAAGGGTTAAAATATGGAAAGGCCTAGGGTTTTATATCTAAACAAGTGTTTAGATACTTTTCTTCATCATCTACATCATAATAAAGGTTATCTGAAAAACCTCAAGTCTTTACTTTCATCATATTTATATGTTTACATGTTTAATATACTATATCACACCACTTATGATTTATAATATGTAAATACGAATATACTTATTTTTAGTTGAATTTACACACTTCTTATGTCATAGATATATAATATCAATGGAAAAAATGGATTAATAAATATGTTGACATGTTGTTTAAGTATAAACATGATTTTGTATAAATTTGGGTTTATAAAGTTAATAAAACAAACTCTTTATAAATGAACACACCTTGGATATAAAAGGGTGATTTGATTTTCGAACTTCATACAGTAGTTTGACAATACATAAAAATAATACGCCTCATGACGAGTTCCAAATGATAATAAACTCGAAAACCGATTTAGAACGAAAAAGATACGTTAAGTTTACGAGTTTACGACGAGAAATACTTTATAAATACTATTTTTATAAAATTTACTATTCATTACAGAAAGTGATATTTTTAAAACATCAAAAATATGATATAACTTTTAATTACGAGATCGTACTCGAAAGAATCGTTAAAAACGGAGCTATAACGAATAAAATACGACGTTTACGGATAACAAAAACTATAAAAATAAGTATAGATTCTGTCATAACAGTAAAATCACTATTCATCCAGAAAACTAAAATTTAAAATGTATATAATATGATAACACGACTTAAAATGAAAATGGTGGACATAATAAACGTAAGACACGAGCTTAAAACGAGAAAGTTACGCATTATTATCTAACTTGTGCACTATTACCTGAGGTGAATATTGTTGGTTGTGCTTTAAAATAAATTTTTGCGAAACATTTTAATCATTTATATAATAATTTATACATGACTGTAAACTTTATAACTATGATTTTACAAGACATTGAATTTATATATTCATTATACGAGTTCAAATACACGAATAAATAATATCAAATGCAATTTAAGACATTATTTCGCAACACGATAGACTGTGATGTGTAAGCTATACAGAATCATACTTTATTAGTTATCAAAGACTATAATCATACTATGGAGATTCATAATGAGGCCACTTCGTGGTGGCGTTTATCGACGAGTTGTTGGATTTACATTATAAAGTGCCTAGCTCCTCAGTACGTTCACTACACGACCTCTTAGATCAGGATAGCCGCGAACGTGAGGAGTATGATGAGCTATACGACTATACATAAATCAAGTGTTTAGTTTCTTATACGACCTATATTGGATATAGTTGCCCTTTGGATTTCCTTCGTGAGCGCATTTTGTCTATTTTTGGAATACTTTGTTGATTTCGATACACTCAGGTGAGTTTCATAGCCCTATTTTACTTGTTTTAAAACTGTTTTGGGGGTGAATACATGCTCGGTTTAAACTTGTATATTTTTAACTACAAATAGCAATACCCTTCCAATACAATTGTGATTTCATATTCTACGCAATTAAATCTTTTCAATGTTTTATAAACCCGTGAAGGGGAATACATGCTCTTTACAAACACATATATTATTACTACAGTACAATTACCCTTACGATACCTTGTGAGTTCCTTGCCCCCTTTTCTAAATTGATTTTACAAAATCTACGTGTGAATTACATTGCTTTGTATTTACTATTGCACCACAAGTGTTTTTCAAAGTGTATGCTATCCAGATTACTCCTGAATGTTATGCCTAAAAACTACGATACTGTTGCAAATCCCTTATAATTTACAACTAGTTGCAAATCCCTTATAATTACGAATACTGGTGCAAATCCCTTATAATTACGAACATGGGTGCAATTCCTTATAATTACGAATACGTCTTCGATGTCCAATTCATAGTGCAATAATATTATACTTGACTTGATGAATTTGTCTCTTGGTCTACATTACTTGTTTCTGGACTTCGGAATACGTACTTAGTCCACCATTACTTCGATCTTGTGGTCCACTTTTTAAATACTTCTTGATTTACTGAATCACTACTTGGATTTCGGATGGATTTTGGAAATAACACTTTTAAATGTTGTAACGCTACTTTTCTTCTGAAATATTTCTTAAATTATTTCAATACCGCTTTTTACTTAAACCTATGAATTCACCAACATTATTGTTGACGTTTAGCAAGTTATTTTCAGTTACATTTTGCTAAGTTGAGCATTTGGGAGGTCATTCGTATTCGGCGTATATATATATTTTTGAAGGCTTAAGTAATTGAAGTACTGATTTGACAAACTATTTTATAGGGACAATGTTTTTCTAATACTTTATAGAATGAAACCTGTTTGCAACCTCTGATCTTTTTTTAAATAGAATATGACTTTATTTAAAACGTCCATTTTAAGGTCGTTTCGTACTTGTTTTGTGCCCTGGAAGTAACACCTCACAAATGTTAACATTCCGCTGCGTTGTCCCTGAGTTTTTGTGGGGGTGTTACGATGTAATCAAAGAGCTGAAGTCATAGAGAACTCGTCGTTTTCAAACCTGAGGACTATGACCATGATTTTTCAAGAATATAGAACTCTCCTTGTTTTTGTCGATATCCGCACGCGCTTTGCTCCCAGGTAACTTATAAGCACTTCTTTGCATCACTACAACTATTACATTATAGATAGAGATTGATACTAGACTATGATTTCGTTATCTTACGTCTATCATATGACGCCTTACTATTTACCTTATATTGGTCCGTTATATAAATATTGATCACTTTGGTTTTCGTGTACTCCCGAATCCATTACTCCCTGAGCGTTGATGCTGTTAATTATATTATGTGGATCCTATCGCTTTACTAACCATCTCGATGTCAACCTACAAACCATTATTGTGTCCAACCCTATGAGCTACTTCACGTCAACTTTATTGACGTATTTCATTATCGTTATGCAAAACTAATATGATACCATTTCCATACATCTCTCTATTTTGACGAAAATGAGCATTGCATCGTTTCCCTCAAAATATACATAGCAGTAGGTCACTCTATGAAATAATTGTTTGTGCATAGACGACTATCAATCATTCAGAAAAAACCCATGTCAGGCTGAGAAGTAGTCACCATAAAACCTACACATCTTCATCAACACAATTTCGGAAGAAATATCCGAATCTTTTCTCTAAACCCGTCCTTTCTTCAGGTGTTGCAACCTGAGCCTTGAGGACAAGGCTCTTCTAACCGGAGGAGACTAGAACATTCCCGTATTTCCAGGTTCATTTATGAACATCATTCATTTTTTCATTTTTCACAATTATTTTTTTTCTTTTCTCGTACGCGCTTATAATTTAAGTGTTTAAGTTAAATCGCGTGAACTACAAAATCACAACCAACGTAAACGTACACCAAACGAATTGAGTTTCGTCAAACAAGCAATATATTATTTTACGAAAGTAATAATTAACTTTTTAAAATTATTTTTATCAGATACGTAAAGTGTATACGTTTCGCGATAAATTGCGTTTAGGCACTCCCGGAACCACCAAAACTTTTCTACGCTTCAACAAATACCCACATTTATACCCAATACATAAAGTTTACTCAAAATATATAATGCAGCATCTCTTAATGATGCCGAATTCTTGGCAAATGAAACAAAAATAAGAAAATTTCCAAGTTTGGTCAAATATACATCTCTTTCATTAATACCTAGCCCATGCCTTCTCATTAAACCACCATACCTTGTCTCTTTGACTTAGACCAAGACTTAGACCATCCCTAGGACCATACCTTGTCCCCTTGACTAAGTCTTGCACATATATATACATGTATCTAGTGATGAGAACTCATACACATAAACACTTAGCCAAAATTCAATAAAAACCCTTCCTTGGTGCTCCATATAGCTCACGGCTCAACCCCCCCTCTCTAAGCAATCCATACAAAATTTTCTACAACCTATACACATCTATACACATCCATCCTAAGATATTCCTAATTTTTCCCATGTCAATTGGCTAGCATTTTCAAGTATTAATCAAGAAAAGTGAAACTAGGGTTTTAAAATGGAAAGCTAGGGTTTTATATCTAAACAAGGGTTTAGATACTTTGGTTCATCATCTTACATCATAATAAGGTTATCTAAAAACCTTCATGTCTTTACATTCATATATGTTTACATGTTTTATATAACTATATCACCACTTAGGATTTTTAATATGAAAAACGAATTATCACTTATGTTTATGAATTTACACACTTTTCTTATGTCATATTATTATATATATCATGGAAAAATGGGATAATAATATGTTAGACATGTTGTTAAGTATGAACATGATTTTTTGTATAAATTTTGGTTTATAAAGTTAATAAAACAAACTCATTATAAATGAACACACTTGGATAATAAAAGGGTGTTTGATTCGGCTCATAACAATAGGTTATTGACATTACATAAAATAATCCGCCTCATGACGGATGGACCAAAAAATGATAAGAACACTCGAAAAAACCATTTATAACAGAAAAAGATACTTGTTACGAGTTACGACGAGAAAATACATTTATATAACTATTTTTATAAAAATTACTATTCATTACAGTATAGTGAATATTTTAAAACATCAGAAAATATATATAACTTGTTAATTACGAGATCGTACTCGAAAGAATCGTAAAAACGGAGCTAAAACGAATAAAATACGACGTTAACGAAACAAAACAAATAAAATAAGTAAATTTCTGTCATAGAAACAGTAAAAATCACTATTCATCAGAAAAACTAAATTTTAAAAATGTTATATTTTGATATCTCGACTCAATATGAAAAGATGTGGACATAAGAAACGTAAGTAAACTAGCTCTAAAACGGATAAGGTTACGCATATAATTTTCTAAACTTGTGCACTATTTCCTGAGGTGAATAGTGTTGGTTTTCGCTTTTAAAATAAATTTTTTTTGCAAAAACATTTTAGAATCATTTATATAATATTTATACATGTCTTAAACATATAAATATTATTTTACAAAAGACAATTGATTATATATTCGATTATAACGAGTCAAATACACGAATAATATTAGCAAGCAATTTAAACTTATTTCGCAAACACGAGTAGACGGGTGATGTAGCTAATATAATCATACATAGTATTAGTTACAAAGTACTATATTACTAGGGAGTTTCATAATGATGCCCTCTTCGGGAGGCGTATCACCGAGTTGTTTGGATTTACGATTTAAAGTGTCCTACTCCTCATACGTTCACTACACGACCTCTTAATATGATAGCCCGAACGATAGTATGATGAGCTATACGACCTATAAATAATCAAAGTGTTTAGTTTCTTATACGACTAATATTATTAGGTTGACTTTGGATTCCTTCGTGACCAATTTTCTATTGTGATATATGTTGATTTTCCATCACTCAAGGTGAGTTTCATAGCCCCTATTTTACTTGTTTTAAACTGTTTTGGGGGAGAATACATGCTCGTTTACAAACTTGTATATTTTACTACAATACAATTACCTTTCAATACTTTGTGAGTTCATAGTCTCGCATTTCAATCTTTTCAATGTTTTATAAACCCGCGAGGGGAATACATGCTCTTTTACACTAATATATTTTACTACATGTACAATTACCTTTTCGATACTTGTGATTCCTACCCCCTTATTTCTACAAAATTGTTTACAAAAATCTACGGGGTGAATTACATTGCTTGTTTTACTATTGGACACAAGTGTTTTTCAAAGTGTATGCTATCCAGATTACTGCCTGAATGTTATTGCCTAAGAATTACGAATACTGGTGCAAATCCCTTATAATTACGAACTTGGTGCAAATCCCTATAATTACGAATACTGGTGCAAAGTCCCTTTATGATGTTTGACTTCATCATCGATAAAGCTTTTTCTCTGAATATGTTGATTAGACTTTTAAGAGTAAAACTCTAATTTGTAAAAATTAAAGAGAACACGTATAATTAATCATTTTAAGAACTCCGGGGAAGAAAAACCACAAGTTATTCTTATAAGCCTTTAAGTTTTCCAAATAAACTTTGTTTAGCATCCTAATTCGTAATCAACACTATCATCTCTTATTCTTTGCAATTTAAAATCTCTAATAAAGAAATTCGCAAATACTTAGCCTATATAAAATCCAACTTGGCATATTTAAAATCTTCTTGAGATTAGCACAAGTCTTCATTTACTAATGATTTCAAGTTTAGCATGTTTAAAGTCTACATGAGACTAGCATAAACTATCATCATTAATTGTTAAGGGTAAAAGCTAGAACTCAACACGTTCGATCGGGTCAAAAATTACTTCTTATTCTCACCAACGGAAAACCTACATTCGTGTCTTTAACACTTATTATTATTATTTTTTTTCTTTTCAACTACTAATATTTTTTTATTTTTTTATTTTTTCCTACAAATAAGATCTTAAAATTTTAAAATTTTTGCTATTTTTGTGGGAAAACGGGTACGTGAGAACAAAACAATAAGCAGGTAACATCAAATCGATAGATTCCCTCCCCAAACTAAAACGAAACATTGTCCTCAATGTTTAAGGCCGGGTCTCTACGAAAATCTAAGCCGTTTATGAATTATGCAAAGATAAACGTTAATCGATAAGATGAAAGGATATTGGATTTCCCCAAACTAATTTTAAACAAAGGATGAGAAGCTCGAGTGAAACGGGATACAACACCGGACACGAGAGGCTTCAAAAATTGTTGGATCAATCCTGCAAAAATCACAACAAACAACAAACAACAAGAAACCAGAAAAGGATAGTCACAACACATCACAACACATTATTTAAGAAAATAGAAAGAAAATGGATAAGCATGGGGTGAACTCCCACGAAGCGGCTTGTTTTTGTTCACCGAGTCAAAAGCTGGACTCGATCCCTGAATTTAGTTGTCCTTAGGGAGAATGTGGAGGTCCGGGACTACCTTGGGTGGTATGTCCCCTCCGAAGTAATGTTTCACACGGTGACCATTTACTTTGAAATTCGGACCATCGGGTTGAGATAATTCAATGGTTCCGTATAGAAAAACTTGAGCGATAGTGAAAGGTCCCGACCAACGAGTTTTAAGCTTTCCAGAGAATATCTTTAAATGGGAGTTGAAGAGTAAAACTTGATCACCAAAATTAAAGATTCGATTCTTGATCTTTGAGTCGTGAAGCTTCTTCGTCCTCTCCTTGTAAATCAATGAATTCTCATAAGCTTGATCTCGAAGCTCGTTAAGTTCATTTAGTTGCAGCTTCCAATGATCACCCACGGTTTTAAGATCGAAATTTACGTGTTTAAGAGCCCAATAAGCTTTGTGTTCCAATTCGACCGGTAAATGACAAGACTTTCCATAAACGAGCTTATAGGGCATGCATCCGATCGGTGTTTTGAAAGCGGTTCGGAATGCCCATAAAGCATCGTCTAGCTTGTCAGACCATGAGGCACGGTTTTCTCCTACCGTCCTTTCAAGAATACGTTTAAGAC
>BQNB010063031.1:0-35846 GCA_026074375.1 Tanacetum coccineum
GTTTCTCTCTCTAGAAAACACGCATCTTCCCTTTCTCTCACTAAATAATATGGCTAAACATTTGTTCAATCCTCCCCGACCTCCAGATCATGTCTCTTGTTACGTGAATCTTTAGGGATAACAATTGGCATCAGAGCTGCAGGGGTGTTTTGTATCATGTTTTGTTGTTATTGTTCACGTACTGTTCATGGTTACTGTTCACGCACTATTCACATACTATTCATTATGTTCATATTACTGTTCATTCACTGTTTATGAATAGTGTTACTATTCATCATTTTTCTTGAGAAAATGTCATGAAAATGGTTGTTGTTGTTTATAACTTTTCCTGGTGCTTTAAAGTCAAGAGATAGATTTGGTTTTATGTGTTGTTCTTGGTTGCGTTTTGGCCAAACCAGATCTGTTTTTTAAGTAAAAGACAAAAGTACAAAAAAAAGTTCAAATGTGCAGGTTACGTTTTGCCTCGAAAGATTGCGTTTTGGTGGTTTGAGTTTTGACGTTGCGTTTTGACGATTGAAGACCCTTAAGCAAGAAAGTACAAAAGTCATGTTGCCTGCGTTTTGACTCTGTTGCGTTTTGATCGAAGAAAAAACGAGGTTGCGTTTTATGTTGTGGGTGGTTGCGTTTTGGTAAACTCGCAAGACCATGTTGCGTTTTGACTCCCAAGACAGGTTGCGTTTTGTTAAACCAAGACCCAAACGGGTTGCGTTTTGCCTTGGGTTTGATTGCGTTTTGTTATACCACAACCTAAGCCGAGTCAACTCGGTATTTACCGAGTTGACCCGGTCAACACTCAAAGAGTAAACAAAACGCAACAACAACTACAACAGCCAACAACATTCAAATCCAAATCTACAAATCTAACCTAGAAACCCATCATCAATAATAACATCAACAGCCACAAATCCAACTATCATCCTATCCTAATCTCATCGTCACTTCACCACATCTCCATCCTCCAACAACATGACTCAAACAAATACATGATCTCAGATTTTTTATTCTTTCGTGGGGTTCAACAACATGAAAGACCTTAAAGATCTATAACACGAAAGCACATCATCACAGATCCATGTAAAGCTGATACTTCTTTCACATGTCCGAAAATCAAGAAAGAATAATAACAAGTATGTTACCTTCAATATTTGTTTCGATTTAAGACTCACCAAACAAAATCAAACCTTACCCGAGACCCACATGGATCTTGAAGCTTAGAGTCTTAGCCACATTGATAAAGGTTCTTTATGATTCATTGGTATTTGAGAAGTGGTCGATCTCATAAAATTTGAAGATGTGTGTGAATCAATTGAGATATAAGGTTGGAGAGGTTTGTATATGGAAGAGATGGAACAGATCTGTCATTTTTCTTTGACTGATAGAAAGATGGTTAGATGGTGGCGTTAGATTTTAAGATTAGGGTTTGTGGTATAATTGTGAGGTAAATTAGGGTTAGTAACTCTTTTATATCCCCTAATATCTGGTTTCTTCTCTTGCTGGACCCGGGTTCCATCAAACTTATTTTTGGACCAAGTCTTAGTTTGTTGGAGTGGACCGGGTATAAATGAAACAATTGGGCTGGTGGTTTTTATAACATGTGTTGGACTGGTGATGTTAACAGGCCTAGTATAAATGTGCAGCGTGGGCCAATTTATTTATTGAATAGGCCGGTTTATAGAATTAAAATCATGGGCCTAAGTGTTATTGAATAGGCCAAATTCCACATGGGTGATGGGCTGAGTTAGTTATATTAGGCCGAAAATGATTATTTAGTTTTAGGCTAATATTATTTGGATTAGGCCGGGAATAAAATGCTATCATGTCAAGTTTAATTAGACAAATGTGGATCCGTTGACGACATTCAAACACAACATTTGTCTAGTTTAACGACATTCACGAACAACAACACAACAAACATGATACATAACACTAAAAACGATCCGAATAAGATTCACTAAAATGTCAAAACGGCTATGGAATTTAGACTTTAATGTCAAGTGATCACGGAGTTTATTTGGTATCCCTTATTTGAGTTTGAAGTGGGTTTCACGGAGGCGTCTACTTATTTCATCATCGAGACTTCCTTCTACTTTCTACCCCTTTTCCTTAAACCCAATCTATCGATTGATGACTTGCTTGAACGTATACAGTTATGATTGAGACTTGGATTATCTAGTTATACCCGATGTAAGGAGTTACATTGTAGTACTCACGGGTTATAGCTATCACTTAAAGGAGTTACGTTGTAGTGCTCAGTGTCACACGCAGATGCCGATGTGGATAGTCTCAAGAGGTGTTGTACTTATTTTGGCTCTTAGTTGAGTGTATAGGGTACTTAGAGGCTTTCTTCTGCACCGTTCTTCAATCTACAACAGTGCAAGCTTAAGTAACAAATTTGGGGAATGTTACTTCATTTTCAAGTTTGGTATATCGGGTTTACTTCACCAAGTGGTCACAGCAATAGCCGACAGAATACGAGGTTGGTAAGTTAGCCATAGAGTAAAAGGTTGAGATGGTGGATCGGCAAACTCTCACGGGACATTTGAATCTACTGAACGTCAATGATACTTCATAGTCTCAGCAAAATCTTTCAAAGTTCTTCAATGTCTTTCATAACTTTTCAAGATTGTTGCTTATGACAAGAACTTCTCATGTATATGGTCGTCCACGTCAATGATGCTTCCGAGAGTTCGAAACCATCATGGGGGATTCGTTGTGTACTTTGATACTTGATGCGGGGGGGGATATCAGGTTCAACTTCCCAGGGGAAGTATGTTTATTACTAACTTCAATTTGTATGGTTTGTGAAGTATTCTGCTTGCGTGAGATGTACTGTTGACTGATCTCTTGCATGATTCCCCCAAAACGGATATTCCACAAAGAACGAAAAGTCACCGATACAGTTCAGAAGCTGTTTAGATGGTTGTGGTTGATGTTTCTTCTACTTATTCCTGTGCACTTTAAATGTCAATGTTAGAAGATCGTTCAAGCTACATCAACGTTTCAGAATATGCTCAAGATACGGATGTTGGTTTGGGGGGAAGCTGATTCAGAAACTTCGCCAAAAAGGAGTCTATGAAGAAAGCTTTTAAAGACATGCTGCATGTATTGGGGGAAGTTAAGCCAACTCATGTATATACATGGTTCCAGAACAAGTCAAGACAAGTAGATCCAAGCTGAATACAATATCAAGACTAGACGACAAAGGACGTCATTATTCGCATGGAGCGCTTGGATGTCACTTTATTGTGTTGTATTTGTACTTGTAGGAACATTGTAAGTATTCCCGTATGCCCACCTATATCCAAAATGGAAGATGTTAGCCTTAAAATATGTCGGCTAATACGGAATTACATTAGTTTATACTAGCCGGACACGCAGGGACTAGAAATGTCAAGTGTAGTAAGTAGATCGTGTCCAGTGCTATATATATCCCCTCCATACTTCCATGGAGGGGTGAGGATTCATAATTTTGTAATAAGGTGTGTGTGTTTCTCTCTCTAGAACACACACATCTTCCCTTTTCTCTCACTAATAATATGGCTTTCTATTTGTTTAATCCTCCCCGACCTCCGGATCATTCTTGTTAGCTTGTGAATCTTTGGAATAACAATTGGTATCAAGAGCTAACCGGGGGTGTATTGTATTCGAGTATGTTGTGTTTGTGATTTCATTTTTTTGAGCTCATTGGTTCGGCGTATTGTGCTTAATGATTCGGCTTAATGATTTATTGTGCTTATCGTATGAGGCTGAAACGAAGAGAAGAAGAAGGTACGTCAAGGTGTTTGATGTATTGCGTGGATCGAACGAGTGGAACAAAGACCATCGAACGAGGTTCTTCTTTAAGGATCGAACGAGCAACTTCTTGCAAGGATCGAACGAGTGGCTTTTCTGTTTTGATCGAACGAGTGGTTTTTTCTGTTTTGATCGAACGAGCATCTTCTTCAAGCACGATCGAACTAGCCAATCGAACGAGCGGTTCGAACGAGCGGTTCGAACGAGCGGTTCGAACGAGAGGTTCGAACGAGAGGTTCGAACGAGCTGATCGAACGAGCAGTTCGAACGAGAGGATCGAACGAGCGGTTCGAACGAGAGGTTCGAACGAGCTGATCGAACGAGTGGTTCGAACGAGAGGTTCGAACGAGCTGATCGAACTAGCGGAGGATCGAACGAGCGGTTCGAACGAGAGGTTCGAACGGATAACTCGAACGAGTGGTTCGAACGAGAGGTTCGAACGAGCTGATTGAATACTAGGGAGGACCGAACGAGCAAATTTTTGGACCGAACGAAATTTTTTAGCAATCTTGCGTGACGAAAACGGTTTCAGTAAAACGGCCATAACTTTTGATCCGTAAGTCCGTTTTAGGCCCGTGACCTCTCAAATCACTCACGGTTTTCTATTGATTTTGTAAAATCCCGTTAATTCATTTATCGGTTTAAATCATAGAATTGTAAAATCCCGTGAATGTCAATTGATTTCAACAACACAACAAACACGATACATAACACTACAAAAGATCCGAATAAGATTCACTACAATGACAAACGGCTAGAGATTTGGATTTTAATGTCAAGTGATCACGAAGTTGATTTGGTATCCCTTATTTGAGCTTTGAAGTGGGTTTCACGAAGGCATCTACTTATTTCATCATCGAGACTTCCTTCTACTTTCTACCCCTTTTCTTCAAACCCAATCTATCGTTTGACGACTTGCTTGAACGTATACAGTTATGGTTGAGACTTGGATTATCTAGTTATACCCGATGTAAGGAGTTACATTGTAGTACTCACGGGTTATAGCTATCACTTAAAGGAGTTACATTGTAGTGCTCAGTGTCACACGCAGATGCCGATGTGGATAGTCTCAAGAGGTGTTGTACTTATTTTGGCTCTTAGTTGAGTGTATAGGGTACTTAGAGGCTTTCTTCTGCACCGTTCTTCAATCAACAACAGTGCAAGCTTAAGTAACAAATTTGGGGAATTCTACTTCATTTTCAAATTTGGTATATCGGGTTTACTTCACCAAGTGGTCACAGCAATAGCCGACAGAATACGAGGTTGGTAAGTTAGCCATAGAGTAAAAGGTTGAGATGTGATCGGCAACTCTCACGGGACATTTGAATCTACTAAACGTCAATGATACTTCATAGTCTCAGCAGAATCTTTCAAAGTTCTTCAATGTCTTTCATAACTTTTCAAGATTGTTGCTTATGACAAGAACTTCTCGTGTATATGGTCGTCCACGTCAATGATGCTTCCGAGAGTTCGAAACCATCATGGGGGAATACGTGTACTTTGATACTTTGATGCTATCAAGTCAACTTTCAGGGGGAAGTAGTTTATACTACTTCACTTAGTATGGTTTGTAAAGTATTCTGCATGCGTGAGAAGAATTGTTGTTGATCTCTTGCATGTTCCCCCGAACAGATAATCATCAAGACCAAATGTCATGATACAATATAGAAGCAGTATTAGTTGGTGTGGTTGACTGTTTCTTCTACAAAATTCCGCTGTGTACTTTAAATGTCAATGTTAGAAGATCATTCATGCTACATCAAAGTCTCAGAATCTTCTCAAGATACGGATGTTGGTTTGGGGGAAAGCTAATTCAGAAACTTCGCCAAAAAGGAGTCTATGAAGAAAGCTTTTAAAGATATGCTGCATGATTTGGGGGGAAGTTAATCCAACTCATGCATACTACAATGGTTCCAGAACAAGTCAAGACAAAGAAGATCCAAGTTGGGGTACAAGTATCAAGACTAGAAGACAAAGACGTCATCTTCAGCATTAGAAGCGCCTTGGATGTCACTTTATTTTGTTGTATTTGTACTTGATAGGAACATTGTAAGTAATTCCGTACGCCCACATATTGGGGGAAGATTGTTAGCCTCAAAATATGTTGGCTAATACGGAATTACATTAGTTTATATTGGCCGGACACGTAGGGACTAGAAATGTCAAGTGTAGTAAGTAGATCTTGTCCAGGGCTATATATATCCCCTCCATACTTCCATGGAGGGGTGATGATTCATTTCACTTATAATAAGGTGTGTGTTTCTCTCTCTAGAAAACACACATCTTCCCTTTCTCTCACTAAATAATATGGCTAAACATTTGTTCAATCCTCCCCGACCTCCGGATCATGTCTCTTGTTATGTGAATCTCTTGGGATAACAATAGTCCCTTAGATAACATGTTTTCTTTTGGTTTAAAAAGTGACCAAATGAAAGACTATGATAGCCAAACCTCTGTGATTTTAAAGATGGCATATTAAATGAAATTTGAGAGGTAATTTGGGTAATTTTTATAAAAATATAATCAAGTTATACTCTTTTTAGTAGAGACAAAAATCTGCACATGATACAAAATCAGAATTTACTCTTTACTAATTCCCAATCATATGCCATCCATATACGAAGTTATTCACATGAGGCCAAAATATTCATAAATTATATGAATATACTCAACTCTTAGAGTTGGTATTGTACAAAAAGAATAAAGTAAAAATATTCTATGAATTTTTAAAGATTGCATGTCAAATCTGTCTACAAAGTTACTTTTCTACGCACTGATCTTGCATGCCCATTTTGAAAATGCTAGACCCTTCCTCTGAAATTGAGCCAAACTAATTAGTTGTAGATAACTCTTTTATGTACGCTTTAAAAAAAGATCAAGCCATAACTCCAAACATTGAGCAAGTTATGGCCGTTTTAGTGAGACTACAATTTCAATCAGTAAGCTTTTTCAGATTTTAACCACCTTTTGCATGCAAAATTTCTTACACCAAATCTAAAAACGACCCAACCAAGTATGAATACCATTTCAAACACAATTTTAGAGTTTAAAAATGTCTTCACATCCATTTTAACTTATAGATTGAGTGTTCATAATGAAAAGGGTAGGAAAGATAGAAAGGAAAAAAATGTAACAAAACTTCCTTGGTGTCACAGTTAATTGAAGAAAGAAGAAGAATAGATTTTGGTGCAAGAAGATGTAACACAAAGTTTATAGGTTTTACTCTATTTTTAGTTTCATTTTGCTCAAGGTTTTTACCTTTTATAAAAATATTGTTTATTTTGATATTCGAGAGGGGGGAAAAGATAAATTAATTTGGGGTTGGTTGACGAGTCGAAGCTGTGAGGAGGAGCTAGGTACCCGAGCGGCTATAAGCATAGATGGTTATTCTTGTGTAATTGTTTCCTTTTTAAAGCTTTCTTTTCTGAATTAAAATATTTGTATACAAGTATTGAATTACCCTTTTTGAGTAGTTTTCTAGAGCCTATCTTGAAAATTTATCAATGTGTGAGATGGTGGCCTGTGTGATGTTAGGTGTTCTCCTTCCCACAAGAGGAATGAGTGTGGGTAAGCATTTTGAAAATATGAGGAAGGAAGGTAAAAGTCAGAGGGAAAGATGACTTATTCGATGAAGAGAGCGTTGAATGAGCAAATTTCTAAAGAGATAGTTTGAGATTACTAGCTTAGTTTAAAAAGAGAAGTTTTTGTTTTTGAGGATTGTAGTGAGTAGTGTTTTGCTATGTATTTTGAAATGAGAGAGGGTAATTGATGTGTAAGTAAAAGTTAATCTGATGTGATTATTAAATGGTCGGTAAGTATAAAAGTGGATAGCATCCTAATTGTATGGGTTTGGTGGGCTATGGTATCGTGGTAGGGATAAGACAAGGGGGGAGGGGGGATATGGGATGGGACGGGAGGGGGGACGGGAAAAGGGAGGGGCGGGGGAAATGTTTTTGTTTTAGGGGGTTAGGGGATGTGGGTTTGGGGGGAAAGGTGGGGTAGGGGGGGGGGGGGGTGCTGGAAGATATGTCTCGATCTGACGGGGGGATGTGTTGGGGGGGTTATTTCGGGGGGATGTCTCGGGATGGGGGGCGTGAGGGGGGACTGGGGGAGGGGGGGAGGGGGGGAATGTAGGGGTAATGGGGGGGAGGGTGGGAGGGAGCGGGGGGGGGGGGGGGGGGGCTTTTCTGGTGTGGGATGGGGAGATGATGTGGCGGTGGGGGGGGAAGGGGGGGTAAGGGGGCGAGGGGGGGAGGAGGGTGAATGGGGGGACGGGGAATGTAGAGGAGGGGTTATTGGGGGGGGGAATATGAGGGATCATATTTTGGGGGGTTATTGAGGGAACTTTGGTATCTGGGGTTGTTTGTATGTAGTTCTAGGGGATTTTTCTTATTTTCTTAGATTATTGGCTTCTAGATCATGGTTGTTGGTTTGTGCTTCTGTCTATCGATTGTATAACATGTTTGGTAATACTTCTTTTTATCTAATATTTTGTGTGGTTTTTAACGGGATGCTCTTGTTTCTTTGGAATGTATCTTTTTTGTTTAAATGAGATTCAATGTTTGTGGTTATTTTATCGTATCAACATGAACGGTATCCTTATTAGGAGTTTGTACTTTCCTGGGATGTTTTAGTGGGTTTTTTCCCATGTAAGTTTGTATACTGTTTACATTTATGGGGATGATTTACTTTGGTATACCACTTGTTGATGCGCCTCCTGATTGTCGTCATCTCATGTTTATGTAGGGGGGATGGATGTGGATACGAGATACCTATGGGTGTCGTGCGTTTTGTGAGTATGAGAGGATTTGTTGCAATATTTCATTATAGGTGTGTGTTCTGAGTTGTAATTGTGAGGATTTGGGGATGTTTCTGCTATTGTAATGGTTTGGTCTGTTGTTAAACCGCGGTATGGTTCTCTTAGTTTTTGGTAGTGCTTACTGAGGATGTGTTGGATGCGTCTTTACGATATAGTCCTTTTGTTGTTGTATGGGGCGGAGGGGGGAGCGCATGTTTTAGTAGTGGTTCGGTGTATTGTGGTTGTTGAGTAATGGCTTTTCTTTTGTTTGGTAAGCATGTGTATTCCTTCGAGTAGACGGAGGTTGGGGGTTGGTTTGTTATTTCTGGTGTGGTTAGATTGAGGGCTTGCTTTTTGTTCTGTTTATTTATGAGTGTCTATGGGAAGGGGAGACTTGTGGTGGTGTCTATTAAGATTATTTTATTACTTTATGATTTTCATTCGTTGGATGTTGTTATTTTTGGATATTCAGTCCTTAGAGGGATTTTTCTTATATTCTTTGTGATTTCCCATTTGGGGGGGGAGTGATAGGTGGGCGGATTCCTTTAAGTTCGAATGTTGTCCTTTCTTATTTTATGGATCTACGCTGGTTTTTTGTGGTGTTCCTTTTAATATTTGTGGTGATAATTTATTATAGGATTGTGTGGTGAGTTTATTTGATTGGGAGCTGGGAGGGAACTTGTGTTGGTGTTTTTTTTTTATTTTATATGTGGTTATTAAATGTTTGTAGTTAATTTCGTAATTTTTCTTTTTTTATTTCTTTTATTTTATGTTTTTTCCTGTGATATCAATGTGTGGGGGTTTTTATTCAATTCCATGTTTATGAGGATTTGTGATGTTTGTTGGTTTTTAGGTTGTTTTTTTCGGGATTGTTAGGTTATTAATTGATAAGAATCGTACATATTAGGTTGTTGTTGAGTTTTTGAGATGAATTTGGGATTATCCTTATTGGGATTGGGGGGCAGATTCCTTTATTGCCATCGTTATTTTTGTTTTTATTCCGTTGTTATTTTTTAATGTTGGCATGTCTTTTGGTCATTGTACTTTCGTTTAAGATTTGGTATCGTTTTTTATTTGTTGTTGTAATTTTTGGTGTTTAGATGGTTTAATGTGTTGTATTTTTATATTCGGGTTTTGGAGCAGGTGTTTGTGCGTGGTTTTACTTTATAGGATGTGTTGGTTTAGATAGATGATTTTTTGTGGGGATGTGGTTATCTCGCACGTTGGTGGACAAGATGAACACAAGTAGTCTTGCATCAAGGTTTTTACCTTAAAAATTGTATGATATGAGAAAAATAATTTGAGGGCCGAGCTAGATGAGATTCTTGATGGTTTCCTTCTAAAGCTTTCTTGATTAAACTTTTTGTATACAAGTATCTGAATTACCATTTTGAGTAGTTTCTTGAGCTTTCTTGAAAATTTATCAATGGTGATGGTGGCTGTGTGGTGTTGCCTTCCCAACAAGAGGAAGAGAGGGAAAGATGAGAGCAAATTTCTAGAGAGAAGTTAAAGATTAGTGAGTGTTTTGCATGTATGAAATGAGAGAGGTAATTGATGTGTAAGTAAAAATATAGATGTGATATGTGGTAAGTATAAAAAGTGGAAGCAACCAAATTGTATGGGTTGTGTGGCTGGTGTGGTCGGCTAAGACAAGGGGGAGGGGGGATGTGTGTATATTTTATTTTGTCAAAAATCTCATGTATAAGTATTTTGTGTATAACGTTTAAGTTAAATGTGGTACAGTGTAAGTATTAAGTAAATACGTAAAGTAACATAAAAACGTAACTTTTAAAAATAGTTTTGCAAGTTAGTTAAACTAACTTTTTCCATGTGCATTGACACTATTATAACGTTACTTGAACATATCGTTGGTCGTTAAGACCGTTAACTAAGATCTTAGCTCGAATGTGCGTTCGTAAAACTATGATTCCTAGTAAAATAAACGTTTAGCACATAAAATGACATGAACATATAAAAATGACTCAACAAATATTTAAAAGAGTCACAGATGTCGCAAATTTGTTTTCGGTTACTGACCTCAAAATACGCAATTGTTACATAAATGACCCCTAAAAATGTATGAAATTACGCCTCATGAGTTCCTCTATAAATACATAACACATCCCATACATGCAAAAATGGGATCACACTCTCACACATTTTACACGCACCGTTTATAAATACACACACTTATGATGGTTTGTCGGAGTGTTACCCATGCTTTTTGATTCTTAATTATTCTTTAGGTCCTTACTTTCTATACGGGAAACCGAACAACACAACAATTATCAAACATCTTTTAATAAGGTTTTACCAACCTTTCGTAAAAAAATAGAATGTTCTAAGATTATATGCCTTTGTTGGTTCGGTTTTTTTATGCTAAAATCAAACCGAACGGTAAACTTGGTTTTTTCAAAATACAAAAATCGAACTTTTCAATATATTTGGGTTTTGATTTCTCGACTTATCTCGGTTTTCTGCACCCACGTCACTATGAAAACAAAAAGAGCTATTTTAAGACAAACTAAAGTAAATTTACGAGTTTGCTAAAAATAGCCTCGGCACTTGACTCACACCCAATCTCTCTCTCTCTCTAAACACCAAAATCAAATCCCTAAAAACCAATGCCCATGACATCCAACCGGCGGTGAACATTCCGGCGCGTGAGAGATGTATAAGAATCAGTTACAAGAACTTGCACAAAGAAGCTGTTTTAATCTACCTTCCTACACGTGCGTGAGAGAAGGTCCAGATCACGCGCCTAGGTTTAAAGCCACCGTTAATTTTAATGGTGAGAGTTATGAGAGTCCCAATTATTGTACGACTTTAAGACAAGCTGAACATTCGGCTGCTGAGGTGGCGCTGTTAAAGCTTCAAGGCTCTTCTAATTCTCTTGCTGCTAGAATCTTGGTCGGTCTTTTTTTTAATATGAAATTGATGCTTTTAGTGATTGTGTTGTTAGGGGGTGTCTGGATTAGCTTATTTAGTCAGCTTATTTTGGTTTTGGAAAAGTCAATAAGGTCGCTTTTTAGAGCTTATAAACACGAGGTTATTGGCTTAAGCCATTAAGGTCATAAGCTCAAGAAAGAGACCTTGTTGGCTTTTTCAAAATCTCATAAGCTGGCTAAATAAGCTAATCCAAACACCCCCTTAGTATAAGAAACTGTTTAAGTTTATTTACGGGTTGATGAGCTTACCCAACTCGGTTATATTTCATAAGCCTATTTTTCGGGTTTCTAAACTTATTTTTTATCTTTATATAGAAAGCTCATAAGCCGAAAAATATGAGCTTATGAAATATAAGACCGAGTCAAATAAGATCATAAGCCTATATATTAAGCTTAAACAGTTGATTTTTATATTAAGGCCGTGAAAATTTGATTTTGTTCATGTATTTGGTTAGGGATAGTTAGAAAAAGAGGGCAACTTAGATACTTTCTGGACTTACTATCCCTTTTGGTTAATGATGTTATGGTTGATACTGAGATAAGGGTTAGAGGTTTATATAATATGAGTATATAGAATTTAAACCTTAAAAATGAAAATGCCGTGTTTTGCTTATTTTTGTAAGTGGTGAAGTGGTTTCTTTCATAATCAAAGAGGCGGTCAATCATATTCTAAGCACGAACTTCATGCACAAAATTGCAACCTTAAACCTCCTAGGGGATCTGTATTACATAGAACAACATACTATGTTACCATTTTCTATGTTTCTTTATCACCTGTCCATCTTTTAGATGGTCTGTGATTGTAATGCGATTCAACTCTTGAGGAAGTGATTGCATCTCTGAAAAGTGTTGGGACGGTGGTTTTGATAGAGTGTAGTATTGACCAAGTAGAACTACACCGACTCAATGCAACTAAAGTAAGCATAGTGAAAGGTTGAGTAATTTCTCTTGTGTAGGATCTGGACTGGTGTTGCGTAGTGATCTTAGTTTTTTAATGGGTAGTAGAAATTAGTTTATATGCACCTGTGTGAGGCTGCTAAGTTGCCTCAGGTTGTATGGAGGGTGTATCCATAAAATGTCCCAAATGATTCTGATGTATCAGAGGAATTTGGTTCATAATTCATAGTTTATGGGTAATGCTGTCTTCTTTTGAGTCTTGATTGTATTAGAGATGGGATATAATGTTCTGTTTCTTCACATAGGTTTGATTAATTCTTCCAGTTCATGGTTGGCTCTTAAGTGTATTGAAGATACGGCCTTGTGGATTGGTATATACTTGGATGTTACATGGTTGTTTTTGAACAGGAATTAGAAAGAGGTAAACTAGTCCTTTGTCAATAGGCAATCTTATATATCTGAAAACTGAATTTAGAAAGAGGTAAAGTACATAACAACATGATGAGAAATAAATAAGTTAACTAAAGCTTGAGAGAAAGCGATGTCGATGACTGAAATAAATAAGGGTAGAAATGAAGAAACTATTCACATCTTCAGCTCACGAAGAGTGTTCCAGTTGAGATATCATTACAAGTTTGCTGAAGTTCAACACAAAAGAAAAGGCTGAATTATGCTTCTAGTTCACAATTAAAATTTTGTCTTTTCTTGCTTTAGTTATGGCATGATCGGCATCTGAATTCTGAAGTATAATTAATTATTTTTACTATAGCCTTTCAAAAAAAATATTATTTTTACTATATGTGTAATCTTCTTGGATAGAGATAGTACAGGTATATTCCTTTTGTAGATTGAAGAATGAATCACCTGTTATGGATTTGCGCTAAAGGGATTACAATGTGGCTTTTGACTCCATCACTAAAATCATGTTATGACATACAACACCGCAAATAGTAGGTCAAGTAAAACTGAAAACATATGTATGTTGCTAGTCATGGCTGCCCTGCTCCTGCCCACCATTGAGTTTCAGTTATGCGAGTCTGTTAACATGATAACATGCATGTGGTTTCTAATTGCAAGTTATACACAAGCTTGATTCTCATTTTTATGTTATTCTGTCCCACTTTTTCCCTATTTCATGATAATCATTATACTCTTGTCCAGTTGTCCATATAATGGTAAACGGTCTGATGCTGTGAGAAATGGATCTGTAGATAAACCCTGAGAGACGGTCTCACACAGCATCACTCACTCGACTTTATCCTAGTGCATTTTAAGTTGTACAGTATGCATTGCTATCTCAGGCACCACGCTTACCCTGCTTATTTTTTTAATTGACAGGATGAGACAGGGGTGTACAAGAACCTTTTACAGGAGGTTTCTCAAAGAGTAGGGGCATCTTTACCAACATACACAACTTTTAGGTCGGGGCTTGGGCATTTGCCTGTTTTCACATGCACTGTAGAGTTGGCTGGCTGTATATTTACGGGTGAACCAGCCAAAAATAAGAAACAAGCTGAAAAGAATGCTGCCATGTCAGCTTGGTCATCTCTAAAACTTTGTAAGTCATGCAATTTTTATTGTTGTCTGGTGCAGCAGCATTTCTTGTTTGGCTTTGTATTCTTCTGGTGCATTAGTCTTGATGTTGTTTGAATGAAGTTAAGCACTTAAGCCCCAAAACTTGAAAATTGTTTAATAAAACAAAAGAGGGTATGTTCAGGTTTGGGTGGGGTGGGGTGAGTTGTTTCCGTAATCCTTGAGCTTTCACAATAAAAAATCCATGGGCGAATTAGGACCTTTGTGTCCCTCGACTAATTTTGTTTCGCCTGTTTGACTCGTTAGAGATCAAAGCACCATAAGTTCTCATATTCCCATGCGTATGTATTTTATCCTTTCATGTAAACTATGGAGAAACATTAATGACACTTGTCATCTTATTTGTTCAGTAACACAGCAAACAGAAAGCTTATCGTTGCAAAAAGGAAACACTGAGGAACAAGAGCATGTTATTGTGGCCCGTGCTTTACAGAAATTCAGGTTAAAGGCAAGAATGTCGAATGTACCCTTTCCCATCCGTTTTCCAGTGCCAAAACCAAAAACACTTGCTGGGCAACCTCCGCAATCCACATCAAAAATTCTTCCTTTAATATGTCCTAAAAATGGTCTGAGTAGGCATCACCAAAGTGCTGCCCAAACATGCTTAAACACACCTCAAACTCATAGGACCACAACCAATGAACCATCCTCAGCCACAACCTCTGCTCAATCAGCGGTGCACAAGTTTCCAGCGGTCGGAGCTGCACCATATATCCCTGTTCGGCACTTTAGGGCTCACCATGGAATTGCTCCACCAGTCACAATACGCAACTCGATTCCTGTTTTCTCTGCTCCTCCCCTCCCTCCACCACGTATGGGTGTAGCCCCGCCTAACCACCTTCCTCCACAGTTTGGGAGGCCGCAACCCATGTGTGGTAATGTAGCACCTCCTGTCACCATTAGACAGGCAGTTGCTGTTTTTTCTGCTCCCGCAGCTCCTACCAAGCCAGCAACAAGCTCCATCATGCCACCAATTGAGGCGATTCCTGAGGACTCTAAATCTCCAATCAAGCTGCCGTTACCAACAGAAGACAAAGTGAGTAATGTGCCCACAAGTTCCTCCAAAGATGGAAGATGAAGAGGCCATAGAATTGGTAGAGCCTGGATTGAAGGAGCTACAAATTTGATGTACCGAGCGAGAGAAAAAGGTTGGAACCTGTTGTAGGATTTTGTAATAGCGTATGAGCTCTATGTATTGTGCAACTTAAATGTAGGTGTCTTGGTATTGTTATTTAATATTCTGATGGTAGGGAGAGAAATGGAGATCATCACAGTTGGCCTTTAGTTTGTTGTGTCATGTTGTACCAATTATATGAGGTTGTATGTAGGGGTGAGCAAAACGGACCGCGGACCGGACCGGACCAAAACCAGCCCGGACCGGACCGAACCTATTTCGGTCCGGTCCTCGGTCCATCCTTTTCCTTATTTTCGGTCTTCGGTCCGGTCCGGTCTTGCAAAAAGACCCGGCGATATGCCTTGTTGGACCGGACCGGACCATTTCGGTCTGGTGTTTTGGCCAAAGTTGGTTTTTGTCCGGTCTTGGTCGGTCCGGTTCGGTTTTCGGACCGTGAGCACCCTTAGTTGTATGGGTGGTTTTTTGCAACATAAACACTCAAAAAGCACAAAGTGAGCAGATTTCTAGTTCTACTTGTAGGTACAATCTCCAAGCCTATTATCATCATCTCGAGTTCTCGACCTTTGCTTTAGTTTGTTAATTGCAGAGTGATGCAACAGGCTGTTATATATTTCAAATTATCATTAAATCTAGCACTTTGCTTCAACTTAATTACGGGATCTGGTTTTGGTTTATTTTCCAAACAATAAAGTGATCAATATCTTGTTCATCGAGACAACATTTGTAAAGGATTTAAAGCATCCAAGTTCCCTGTAAAGGAATCAAAGCATCCGAACGTGAGGTCGTTCAAACCATCTTGTGAAAATACTCTCAGTTGACAAATAGTTAAACTTGGAATTGAGAACGGAAATGTTTACCTAAATAAGTGAAGATGGTATACATGTAAAAAAAACTGCTGCTGTGTACAACTTAATTAGAGACGATACAATTAACAGGTTCATGACAGCCACATGCTCCAAAATGTAATTCACGGACATCCTCATTTCAACATGTTGCCATGTATGAACTGAACTCCCTTGAATTAAAATTTCAGAAGTTTTGAAAGTTTAGGGGGAAAGTTGAAAACAAGTTTACCTAACACAGAATTTGGACAAGTTTTAACTATCCATTTATTTTACCAAACATTAAACGGCCAAGAAAAACGAAACCAAACGACAGTTGACACCAAATAATTGTTCATTTCAATTTATATGTAAACTAACACGTAGTCATACTTCATAATCAGACTTTCTTGAATGGAACAAAACGAACAAAGAATCTGTTAGTAAACTTCGGTTGAGAGAACATGGGAACACAATATCTGGATTCTGGAGGAACCAGAAAAGCTATCATCCATTCTAGATCTCTTAAGCATGTCTGCCAGGTCCCAACGTCAATCAGCCCACATGTCTATACAACATATACATTGATCTTCGTATCTCAATCTTACTTCTTGCGATGTACGGCTTGGACCAGTTTCAGCACAACTTGGCCATAAAAGCTCACAGGAATGATCCGACCGAGTGCTGGTTTTTGTTACCCGACACCAATTTATGTTGCAAATATCCATCCAATTTATGAGAAGGCAGTTTCAATGGCTTGTAATATTGGAGCACTGTTGAACTGAAAGTTCCTGAAGCTTCGGCCAGGGACTTTATCGATGGTAGTTGGAATTGAAACCAGGTTACCGTTTGACGGAGTCTCTGTCATCACTAAGTTGCTACCTGAAGAACTACGGCCTTTTGCCTTCCAAACGCTCAATGCTTCACAACATAAATCCCAATAAAATAGTCAGCCAAAAGAATCAGAGTTCTACTTTAGAACGTTGACATACTCAGAGTTATAGTTGCTTTGGCTATTCTTACTTTCTTAGCGTTTTAATATTTTCATCATGAGATATTAAAATGTGATCATGGGTACCACTTTTGAGGGCTCAGAGGGACCCAAAAAAATAGACTAAAGAATGGAAACAATAGAGGTAAATGGTGTATACCAAAAATATGTTCCTACAATTCTGGGGCTATCTTAATTTTTTAGATAGTCCATAAAACAGGATCACAACTATTTATACAGAACTAGTCGCCTTGTCGGATTCAATGAATTAGACTTGATCCCATCAAACATACAAAACCATTTTAGTAAAAAATCAAGGCTTTTTTCTACTTCAGCTATAGTACATCTACATTCTTTTATACAGTCAATTATGGTACACAAATATATGAATTTGTCTAAAAATGTTGGCATTTCTCTGTTAGAGCCTAATTGCATGGAAGACAACCAACTTTTATCCAAAATTTTATTTGAGTTCACTAGTGTTTTTTGGGCCAGGTAAAACCATTAAATTTTCAATAAATTTTATTCAAAGCAACTAGCTTCCCCAAAATTTCTATAACGGCAATCTAACCAACTAAGCAGCCAAATAATAATCAATGTGGTGGCACCTTTTGATCATGTTGACTTTTTTTTTCCTGACAGGGTGTTGGAGCATTGAAATCGATGATTGATGATCTCAGGGAATTACGTTCTATGTCATAGTCTTCTGGCCTAAACTGAGCTGGTTACTCAAACCATGTATAACAAAAAAGTAAATGTCGATTGCATACATATCTATTCAGCAGTATAACTCCCCTGTGAATCTACTGTTACCAACGTCTCCTTGCGTGTAATGAAAATGGAGTCATCATTAACTAGGTTTATGAGGCATTCACGTGCTTCGCAATTTGAGCAAGTTAATTTCAACTTTAGATGACTAATTTATTACTGATAGAGAATGATAACGAACCTCTAACAGGTGCATCTGGTCTTGGTGCAACCGGGGGTTGATGAGAAGAAATCCACGATCTCAAAGATCTGATGTCAGCCATATTTTATAGATTATCCACAGGAAATAGATGTGCAACATGCATTAGAAACACCAGCACATTTTAGAACCTATTTACTTACTTCAAAAATGGGGCAACCATGTAAAGCTTATGACCAGCTACACTACGTGAAATTACATCCCGATTTGCTGGTTGAAGTTCATCAAGCCGCTGCCATGCAATTTCCTGCAACCGAATATGTAAATAATCAAACACTTAGCTTCATAGAATGAACCTCCTAAAGTTGTCATCAACTTGAAGTTATATAATCAGAACTCAATTACTGCATCATCATGATGATCATCACACAGTTCAATCAACCTAACAAGTTCCTACGGGTATCATTGGTAGCATTAGTAATGAGAGTAATGACTGAGCCAAAATTAGGTGCCTAACTTCTTGAGGTTACACAGTAAGAAAGACGAATATTTACATGTACGGATTTCAGGTACATTGCTGAAAAGCCACTTGTGTCGGTTCACATGCAGACAATGGATCTTATAATCTTTCCACTTTGTTAGGTCCTTATTATTATTTAACTTTCAATCAAACTTTTTATTTAGATACCTTTTATAAAAATAGCCATCTAAAGGGTACGAGCACCCTATAGTCTTATAAATTTAGTTTTTTTCAAACAGAACTAATCACACTAGCATTGTACATTATGCCAGCGTATTTCACCTACAAATCAGAGACAAGCTCTAGATCCCTACACAACTCACAATTTTCCACCTTGAACGGAAGCAAAAATCAACCCAACCCAATCAGCTTAACTAAAGAAACAATGAGGCATCAGCCATATAATTCACTTAAGCAGGAACATTCTACATATGTGGCGAATGGAAAAATATATAGGAGAGCATTTTCATATTCTTGTCAATGTCTTAGTAGCAACGACACAAGTACTGAGACCAATTCAATCACGTCATTTAAAATCTAAGAACCTGGATTAAAAAATTAGCCTACAGAAGCTAGGTGCCTAGGCGGCTAGGAGCACTATCACTCACCAGATTATGATAAGACAGCTCTTTATTTCACTCCTCTGTTTCTCCCTTGCAGGTTATTTTTGCAGTAACATTTTTTGCAACTCTTGGCAACATATTGTAAAGCAATAAAACAATAGATTACAAACACAAAGAGATTACCACAGATGACTTACACTAATCTCCTTCTTGGTTTGTGGGGCAAAGGCTGTATCATCTTTCACACCTCCAACTATGTAAAGCCGCACCCTCTGTGGCCCAAATATCATTTCGATATACTCATCTTTATTAATAAGTTTTGATACATTAAATCCTGTTTCTTCAAGAACCTGCAGCCAAAACAGCTAAGTTAGTTAAAAGCCATCACACCACGGCAATCACAGGTACACAACATGGATATCATACAGGAAAATTACAGTTCAAAGTTAAATAGTGAGGTCTTGGTAAAGTTAGCAATCAAATTGTATGGGGTAGAGATAGAGTTCCAACTCACGAGAAAAGTAATTTTAAACGCACAAATAAAAACTGATATATACCTCTCTGATAGCACAAGCATCATCTTCCTCGTCTTTATTCTTTTTCCCTCTAGGGAAACTCCAGCTTGTTCCCTTCCATCCTTTTACCAGTACACACTGCAGACACAAAGACAATCGAGATCAAAAGAACAAGCTATTTAAAAAAAAGATGATAAATCTGGATCAACTGCCTTTGTCTTGTGATATTATTATCATACCAAACTACGATTTCCTTTGCAAATCTAAGCAACAAAATTACCAAACAGGTTATTATGACACTTGATTAGTGCTAGAGTAATACTTTTGCTAAGCAATAGTTGGAATTTCATTTATCTATTTTATGTTGAAGAGGGTTTTACCATCTTACATGGTCTTTGGTAGTTCGGTTACACTCAGTTCAGATGAAAAACTAATTCCTCAATGTCACATAGTGATTATACTGATTAGTACAAATTTTCGTTTGATCTAGTAGCTCGTTAGATACTTAGATGCAATTAGCTATGAGTTTATGACTAAGCCTATCTCATGAGATAAGTCTTAAACTAATATTAGTATATTTTAGTTACCATTGTGCTAATCTTATAATCGCTAGTTCTCACTGGATAGTTGCAAAGTAAAATAATATTTTTGCTTCGCCAAAGACAAAACTGGTACTTGCTTGCCTACCCACACATACAAAACCTAAACAGAAACCCATCATATATTTAATTGATTAAACAAAACATAAACTACCTAGAGCAAAATAAGAGACGGATTCTGAAGTTCATCTACCAAGGACCAACACACATAAAAAGCTGGAAACTCAGATGAAACCTTACCCTCTCATATGTTTGATCCAAAATAATTGCCCCTGTTACAGGAACTCGAACCTTGTATGATGTGAAATCTTTGAATATGTCATCTATATGGGGGACATACGGCTTCAACACATCACAACTATTGAACACTATAACAGGTTAAGGAAGGCAAGTGATGGCCAGAACAAACATGCAATTTTAACAGATAGTAATATCGTTGTGAAACAATTAGTAGCAAAGGATACTTAAAGAGGTAAATTCCTTCAGAGTGAATGACTTCAAAGATGGATTATTTTCTACAGAATTGTCCTCGTAGAACCAATGTGCATACTCCACAAGAAACAAAATCCTCTCAAAAGATTGCTGATCTTCCTTGGGCACATTTAAAACAAAGCGACTACAATTTGAAGACAAACAATAATTAGACTATCGTAACGCGTAAGTAACTGGAATGCATAAACTTACAACACTAGAATCATAAGAAAGAAAACCTAAACATGAACAATAACAAAAGAGAAAGACATCATGGCCCTCCAAAGTGGATCAGACATGCCCCATTGGGAGCAAACAGTTTTAAACTTGGACATTTAATTATTCCGCGTAGAAAAGGTAGTCTGATTGTATTCAAATCTAAAAGAGGTAAAACACTAGACTTGGACCTTATAACCCCACCGCCAGCATCAAACTGACAAATTCACCTCCAAATTAGTTTAAAAAACCATGTGAGATGTTTTTGCTAGCTCTCTACTAAGGAGTCACACCTCAATTATAACCAATGGGATAGAAACTCACGATTGTTTTAGGCAAAAAAAGAGAGCGGATATAAGTCATACAACTAGTAATCATTATCCCAATGTAACGCGTGACATATACTCATTATTAAACTTTGAGGGGGCATCGTTTTTATAACAGTTAATTAATTTTGACTGTCTGGATGCAGGAAAATCCGAACATCATCTCCTACAATGCGTTTTGTTATATAGTTTAATATCTGATTGCGACTATATAAAGGGAGTTCTTGATTGCTTTTAAGCAAAGACGCAGTTCTGCGCATTTGGCAAAAACGACTTAATTGGTTACTATATAACTCTGAAATAAGCATTAAACACAGTTTACATATCCAAACAAACACCCGAATTTGGAAAAACATATAAAGTTTATAATATACTAATGGTGAATACCAAACACCCCAGAAACCAAATTCTTGAGATAATAAAAAAGAGAAGTTGGGTAAGAATAAAGAAACCTGCAGAGATCATCAAGGAGTTCTTTAGGAGGGATACCATCTTTCAATGGAGCACATGATGATCTTCGCATCATTATTTTTTTCCTGCCTAATTGATGATGATCAAGATCGAATTATTATTGAATAATCTCTCAATTACAACACGGGTTTTATTATTATCAGATGGTTAAAACAGTCAAAACTTGCTTCAAGAGCCCCTTATATGACTGTTAAAAAAAAACAGGACCGGACTCCTAAAAGTCAGGCCGGATCGAAAATTGAGTAGGCCAAAACCGGATACTTTGGTTGGGTCGGTCTGATCCGATCCAACAAAACATATTGGCCGGTGCTAAATGCTTAAATAAGACCGAAACGGGCTGAAGACCAAATATAAAAAAATAAGTGGTCCAAACTAAGATCGGATTGAAATATGTTCATTCAGACCGGTTTATCGGATCAGTTCAGTCCGTGAGCAAGTTGGAGAGCTCGACTAAACATATTTTCTTCTAATTTTGTTTGTTTCGGATTATGTGTGCCCGAACACTATCGATACACGCACTTAACATATTTTCTACACTTTGTCGTTAAACTATTCGAAGGGTTTCTAATTTTGAGGTTCCACTTGTTGCTTATTGACTTCTTGATTTTTTAGTCTACTAAACTTTTTGTGGGTGATATAAAATGAACTTCAAGTGTCCATTGGGTTTGAATATACGAGACTTTCACACTCGTGCATTGCACCGAGCTTGTTTTTTTGAAGAAAAAAAACTGAAATTTTACTTATGTCACGCATTGTATAGTTCCATACATGTGCGATGCAAGTAGGTTGTGCCTAATTGTTCACTGCGTAATGTTGGTGTAAATGGTCGAGGTGTAAGTATGATGGTGCATGTAACTGAAACGTGTCGGTTGCTAAATAGTTATAGAATAAGTTGAGTTATAGGTTGAGCTAAATGAAGGGTAAATGCACACGGATCTTTCAAAATAAGGTTTATCCAAAAGTGACATTGCAAAACCTTACAATACCCAGGACTCCGGGGGCTAATAAATGTTTTAAACCGTTTGACCCGACCCGATATTAATAAATTCAGCCCGACCTCATTTCTTTAACCCACCGCTCCATTTCTTTATTGAAGTACGCGTGTGGGTGTACGTGTGTGTGTGTCTTATTCATCTCTCTTTATCTTTTCCCTGAACCTCACAGTAACACACAAATAAACACACACGCAGCAAACACCTATGTCTTCTCATTCTTTATCAATCGGTAAGTTAATAAATATTTCTTTACTACACGATTAATTTCAATTTTTTTACTTGGAATATTGATTTTTGTTTTTTTTGTTTTGTTTTTGATAGTTGTGTTGAATTGAAATCTGGGTATCGAAGCGGTCAATAATGGAAAAGATCTACACATATGCGTTACCATGCTTTCAATGGAGGTATAGTAACAATTTATTTCGTCGTTAATCCACTTTGTAGGTTTAAATGATTGATAAAATTTGGGCTTTGCAATTACTTATGAAAAATTAGGGCTTTTGTTCGAAATTAAGTATTTTCCATTATAAATTATAACTAGGAAATTAATCGGGTTTTGTTTGTTGTAATTTGTAATTAAGGATTTTTTTTAAATTATGAAACGGGTTGACTATGATTATGGATTATGTTATTGGTTTTTGGTTTAGAGAAATTTATAGCAATGTTTTTACATAATTTTTAGGCTTTTCTCATTTTAAGGTTTTTATCAATTATGTTATGGGTTGGTTATGTTTGGATTAGCTTAAGCTTATTTATGTTGTATTCATATGCTATTTAATGGCTAAAATAAGCTTATCCTGACTTTGTAATCGACTTAAATCGATCAGACTTTGAAAAGTAATCGAATAGGCGTATACCCAAATTCAGTTTTGAGCGTACACCCTCTTTAATTTAAACAAATGATGACCGTACTTTCAGGCAGATATGTCGCAGAAAATAACAAGAGTACATAAGAAAACATAAGGCGCAAAGTAAAAAAGTTGTATATATTGCATTACAAATCCAAACACAAAGCAAAGCAAATGCCCCTGAAACCAGATTATACATTGCAAGGAATCAAAGACAACTTGGAAAAAAACATTAAAGATTGTTACAAAAGTGACATATATTGTGCTTATTTTTCCGTCATAAGCATGACAACTTATAATTTACATGCTACTTTTTTTGTTTTTTCTTTAATGTTGCTATTATGTGTTTTTGTAACACGCCAGATTTAGGAAATACGGGTATTAAGACCTCAAGTGGAAATGAGTCTGGATCTGCTTACGATGATTCAATTCATTACATCGTTGTATTTCCAGAAATCAAGGATGGTGGAAGTGTTTCTAGCATACTTCATACTACTAACATGTTTACGACTAAGTGTTGTGCGTTTACTTGGAGTGAAGTCATAGTTAAAGATGTTGTCTGCTCTTTTTACTGATGAAATTCTCTCTCCCAAGTAAGTGCCTTATAACCTTTTTTTTCCAAATTAAAGTAGTTCATGGTAAATATGCTTTCACATTATCTTGCATAACTAACTACTAATTATAAGTTTTTTAGCAAAATGGATTGCAGGCCCAATTGGGTAAGGGCTAGCAACCTACTCTCATATTTCTATCCTTCATAGTAACAAACCTTATTGTTGTCAATAATAGTAATGTATTTTTGATTTATGTTAAGTTAGAAAATGTATAGTAACTTAACGTAGTGAAAATGTATATGGACTGTATCAAGTTTCATAGAGTGGCTTTCTTATGGGAAGTAGAAAATGTGTGTTAAGTTAGAAACTTGATGTTTGTTACCTGTTAAAAAGGACTAAAAAGACACTATGACACATTATATTTTAGTTTCATTGTTTTACGTTTGGTAAATTGGGTTTGGTACCCGTGATTCGCATATGTTATAGCTATTGTTTAAAAAATTAGTATATACTTATTCTCTTTAAATGATTTGTAACTTTTGTTGTCCTTAAGTAAAAAAGAGAGGAATCAATTATAACGTTAAGTCCTATATTTTTATGCCATAGCCGATACTCTTTATCTCTTAGGATCCAAATACTATTCAATGATTATTATTTTTGATATTTCCAAACAGCTAATATTTGCATTGTTTTAGGAATGAATCTATACTTTTGAAATCCTTTAGAATTGTTCAAAGCTTATTCATCATAGTCAATACTTCAAAATTGATTATTCATATACCAAAACTAAAAGTCAAAATGCAAGAGAGGAACTAATTGAATTTTCAACCTATTCATAAAAATGATGTTGTTTGAATGTTTATAGTATCTTGTTGTTTGTTTGCCTATACTTCAAACTGCTTCTATCATATTCTTATAGTGTTTTGTATATATGAATTATTTGTCGATATATGCTTATAACTTGCACTTAATCTTATTGGGGCTTATGTTTCTGACTCAATTCCAGTGCAAGGTGTGCATGCAAACTTTCATCTCCATGACTTCAGAGGTGAAATTCAGGGAACATGCTAAAGCTAAAGCCAATGGCGACTTGATTATAGTTTTTGCAGCCGGGTTTGACAGAAGGAATTTGTGATTCACATGTGAAGCACTTGCTGGTGCGGATAATAGATAAACAACGACGACAATATTTAAATATGCATCGTGGGATGCACAAGGTAAAGCTTATTTAAACCTGTTATCATCTTTATTAGAGGTATAGGAATGCATGGGTTGGGTGGGGTAACGAGTGAGAATGGGTACGGGACTATGGTTTAAGTGGTAAGTGTAATGCCCGTTCAGCAACATTGTTGGGAAAACAAGTTGTTGGATTTTGAGCATTTAGCCGTCCATTTAACATCTTCGGGATTTACAAAATGCTCTTATATAATCTAGGAGCTTCTGAGATGATGTTACCTTTCTTTTCTAATCTATCTCAATAAGTAGGATCTAAACTCAGATTTATGAGATTTTATAAAAGACAGACACAAGGCAGACTACCTGATCTTATAATGCAAAGTTGATAATTGACACATATTTAAACAATAACATGATCTTGCATAAAGTGTTTTTCACTTATTTATAGATGGAATTGCAGAAGACTTGAAACGACACTTCAAATTTCTGGATACTAGATTTACGGTTCACTGTTTCAGCAGTCAGGAAGTGTAGAGACACAAGGTATAAGAACGCAAAGGTATCCAATATTTTTGGGTAAACTACTTATTAATATCTTTGAGCCTCGCGACATTCTTTTTTGCAGGCGAGTCCTCTTCTGCGGGTCACAGGTCATCTGTTTCAGCACACCCTCTCAGTACTGCTGGAACGAACGCAGGCGCTCAAAGTCAGGCTTTCGGTGCTGCCTGCCAGAGAAGTAAACTTACTCTAACCTTTGTATTCCGAGTCTGTCTGTCTTTTTATGATGCTGACACTCTTTCTCAACAGCAATTTCAGAAAATGTTCAGGCTGACAGGTGTACAAACGCTCGAAATCGTGCTTTCAATACTGCCTTTTAGAGAGGTAAACGACGTGGGATCTTGCCTAAATCAATTTCCATTGAGTGGGGTAAGTCTCAAAAAGCATTTCACCGGCACTCAGCCCTTCCCCTTACTCCAAGAGCCGAAACAACCCCTATTCCTTCAACAGCAGTTAGGCCTTTTTTTAATCCTACAGCCCTTCTCCCAAGAGTTTCAGAAAAGGCTACCGACTTGGCCTACTTTGACTACGCTATTCTTCTCATTTCGAAAGAAGAAGTAGCCCCGCCGACGACAACATATTCAATAGCCGGGGATCTTGCTAATAATGAAACTCCTAACCTTAAATCATAGAACCGGGGATTATTTCCAAGAATCTGAAGTTGGAGCGGGGAAAAAAATCCCCAGTGGGTAGGGAAGCCGCCCATCCGTTATAGTTGCTTCAGAAAGAGAAATTGAAAGGTTGGGCGATCTCCTATCCTGTCCGATCGTTGTGGCAAGCGAATCTATTGAGAGAGATATTGAGCCGGTAAGCGGGACTGACTTGCCGAATAGTGAAATATGCTCTTATCTTCGTCCCTATTATTTACAGCATCATCAGCATGTGAAACTGGCCCCTCCACCAATCGCAAGCACAAAAAGAGAATCCCCCCATGTTTTTCCAGCATCAACACGGTGTCAACGTACTTCCAATAAAAATGTTAGAAGTCGGAAAACAAATATCAAAGGTATGCCATTATTTGTTTCGTCTTAATTTTACCGAAAGAAAGGCTTCTTAATCTTTCACAATATCAACATGTTAGGTACTTACGGTCAGACATAAGGGGTGTTCTACATGTGCGTTAACAGTCTATCATCGTGCCTCCAATTTCCGTCCACTAGCAGTTCATACTCAACAACAGACAAAGCTCACGGCTAATCATCACAATGGCATGAGCGGGTTCAATCGTTATCCAGATCAGGTTTGTTGATCATAGCTCATATTGTGTGTGTTGCTTGAAGTTACAATAACCTGATATTGAATGTTTGGGTTCATGCTCAGTAGTGTTTGTTTATTTGCATTACGATTTTCGTTCTTAAGTGATAAACCAAGAGATCATTGGGAATCTAATATTAGATAAATGCTTCTTTAACATAGTTCAAAGCCGTAAGCATTAAACGCGGTTGTTAATATGGATGTCTTAGCCGCATTTTAGTACTGATTGTT
The DNA here is from genome assembly GCA_026074375.1 of Tanacetum coccineum. Classification (NCBI taxonomy): domain Eukaryota; kingdom Viridiplantae; phylum Streptophyta; class Magnoliopsida; order Asterales; family Asteraceae; genus Tanacetum; species Tanacetum coccineum. The sequence continues at coordinate 27,180 of BQNB010063031.1, forward strand.
GCTTTAAAGGTTTAAGCTTAAAGCTTATACCGCATTTAGCGATTGGAAGGTTTCCATTTCTTGGGTTGTGGAAGTACTTGAAGTTTGTTTTTCTAAATTATGTATGTTTCGTTTATATGCGTTCTTTAAGTTTGTATGTGATAACGTGATAGAGGGCAAACGGTTGGGAATTTGACGATATTATTGATCATTGCAGGTAGACCGTGCTGACATATTTTAGCAACTCCATGGCTAAAATATAACTGGCACGTGGCGAGCAAATTCAGGTGATTCGACTTCACAGGAACAATCATTAAATAAGGACTCGCAATCCGATCGTTTTAAGGGAGGAAAAAGATGATGTGAGCAAAGAAACGCATAACATGGTGTATATTGGTTCAGGTGCTTTCTAAATTGATATGCTTATCTTTATTATGTTAGTGTATGTTACGATACAAAAATTATGTTCCTTTTTGAGTTTGTGTGTGAGCATAAAACATGATTTAGTCAGCTTATTCTTTATATGTATTCATGTGTCTTAACTCTTAACCTATCTTTGACCTTATCTCGGTTGCAGTACTTATTTTGAACCATATGACAACCTTTGAAGTCAAGTATCATAGATTTTATTAACCTAACTTAATTCAGTGTATGTCACAAAAGAAAAGCCCTTCTATAAACTTTACGGACTTATGCACCAATTTAAGATGAATATATTTACTTATTTAGGTTCACTTTATGTCGTCGTTATTCATAGTATTATTGATAATGAGTTTCGTTGCTTGAGATCAGATAGCTATGGACAAGGATAGCTCGACCATCAGGGATATTCTATCACTGGTAAAGATCTACATGTTGTAAGTCGTAGCATCCTCATTTTTATAGAATTTTTTTTTTTGAACTTTCTTTGTTTGTACTAAACCGCTTGCAGCTTTTTTTCATTTCTATCAAGAATTTATATTGTTTTTACTGTTAGTATTCTTCTCATTTCTGTGCGGACTGCTTCTGAGAACAGTTTAATATTCCTCTACCTTCTGATGCTGCGGACCGCGGGCTTTGACGTGGTCTGCAGAAATTGTGTCCTTTATAGTATCTGCACAAATTTCAATTTCACTACCTCTATTCAATCGTGGTTTGCAGAAAATTACATTGGTCTCCCAAGTTATAGTTAAACTAACTTGGACAACTCACTTTGTGAGTGTATGTGTTTTGCATGAATGTATATTGTCAATTCCCTAATACATGCAAGAGGAAATGTCAATGGCAATATGTTGTTGAGAATAATTCTTTTTGTAAAACAGTGCTCACAGGCTAGCCAAAACGACGTCTGGAAACCGACCCGCAGCGAACGCAGCGGACAAGCAATACTCGTATATGCATATGTATAACCACGAATAGTCCTATTAGTTACTGTAACTCCTTTCTCAACTGCCCCTAAACAAAAGAACCCTATAATAATTGACTTTATAATGTTTGGTACTAAGACATTGTTGCTTGGTGATTTGTGGGTTAGTAGATAATGCTAGTTGATTAGTTTAATGACAATGCACAAATGTCTTAGTTATCAAACAAAATCCTTCATTTGGCGCCTTGGGGTCCCAATTTTCTTTCTGTAGGTTATACCGTACATTCTACTATACTTGCCTGACATGGTGTATAGATTATGAATTTTCTTTGTCACTAAAAGTCATTAAACATATACTTTTTCATCCCAAAAAAAATGTTAAGCATTGACTTTTCAAAAGTCAACCGGTTTAATTTTTAACTTTAAATAAAATTTTTTTGTGATATATAAATATTTAAAACTAAACAAATCAAAAATAAATTTAAAAACTAATTCAATTCAAAATTTAACATCAATATAATATAACACACATAAAAGTTGATTTACTTAACTCTTAAAAGGAGACGTTTATTTTGAGACGGAGTTAGTAGTCGTTTTACTATAGCAACCACTCAGGTCAAACATGTGCATCATCATGTGATTAAAGATTTCTCAACGATTTATACCTCGTGTAGACTTTTCAAACAAAGAGATCGAGGAGGAGGCCAACACACAAGAGGTAGATGGGTCAATTTAACCTTTTTAGCAAACTCAATCATCCCATCCCATACCCTTTTTCTCATTTTTAAATAATCCCCAAAAATCAATCGTGATATTTTCATTAAAAAACACATTTCGTATTTTAATAACATTACACCCAAACAAATAAGTTATTTTATAAAATAGACAAAAACACAGTAGTAGACAGCAAAGCAATCTACATCCTAAAAACCATTTATTACACAAAATACCAACACAGATCTTTAAAACACAAACACAAAAACACAACATCCTAAAAAACATTCAAAAACAGAAACAGAAAAAGAAAACCAAAGATGGTTAAGGCAAAAGACTTGCTAATAACATTTATAAACAACAGATGGCTAGTGTTCATAGCAGCAATGTGGATACAATCATGTGCAGGAATAGGTTACTTGTTTGGAAGTATATCACCAGTTATAAAATCTTCATTAAACTATAACCAGAAACAAGTAGCAAGGTTGGGTGTTGCTAAGGATCTTGGTGACAGTGTTGGTTTTTTGGCTGGGAGTATGTCTGAGATATTACCTTTGTGGGCCCTACTTTTAGTTGGTGCTATTCAGAATTTTGTTGGGTATGGTGTGGTTTGGCTTGTTGTTACTGGTAAAGCTCCTGTCTTGCCATTGTGGGTGGTAAGTGTTTCTTTTTTTACTTTTGACCTTTTTGTTGGTCAATGAAATGCTTTGAAATGAAATGTGTGTTTATGGAATTTTGGTTTGTTTTGATGATTTGATTTGGAAATATGTTGATCATGAGGGTAGTTGAACAAAGTTTTGAGGGTATGCATTTAGATGGTGTTTGGGATAATGGGATTGCTTTTTTTTCTTCTGTTTATGGTTCTGCTTATAGATATGTATTTTGTGAAGAAACGCAATAATAATCGAAAAATAATAATTTGTTGGATTTTTTTTATCAAATCCATTTGAAAGAAAAAAGGATATAGGTTAGAAAAGATGGTAAAAACTAATTTTGGTTTGATCTCAAATAAGCACTTTGAAATAAGTTGGTCTCTACCTACTTATGTGAAACTGCTTATTTTACTTCCAAATAAGTGGATGATCAGAAGCAGTTTAGAGAAGTAGGTGAGCTAGTTTGAATAAGCAGATAAAATAAACAATACCAAACACCCCCTCAATTTGATTTTTTGTTTTTCTTGTTTTTGTTTTTGGGTTTTCTAAGCTGAACATCCACTTGCTCTTGATCCAAGTTGCAGATGATTATATTTGCCGGGGTATCGTCCCTTTTACCCAAAAAAAAAAAAAGTTGCAGATGATTAGATTTTAGTGTTTGGATGTGGTGGAAATGTTTCTGATTATTTTAAGGTTTTATATAATCAGTTTAGCACTTTAGCGTCTAAACGGCTCAGCAAAAAACTGTTTCCGGTTATTTTGGGGTCTGATTAGTTAGGGGTCATTTTGCATTTAAGTCATTTAATATTCTGAGTTTTGCTAAACACTCAAAACAGTGATATCACAACTTAAAAGATCATAAACACGTCCAAACATTATTTTGTGGTCCCTAATTTAGTTAATTGTTATTCGGGGTCATTTTATATGTAAATCCTTAGATATCAGAATCAGAGTTTTCCAAATATGCAAATATATGATCGGAGTTTTATAACTTCAGAAGCATAACCACATTTAGTCACTATCTCATGTTTCCACTTCAAATCAGAATGTAACAAATGTCCCAGTTTTTTAGTGTGTCAGTTATTTCGTATGTTCTAAAGTTTCTAGTGATATTTATATGCAGATGTGCCTTCTCATATTCATTGGAACCAATGGCGAAACCTACTTCAACACAGCAGCATTAGTTTCATGTGTTCAAAACTTCCCCAAAAGCCGTGGGCCAGTGGTCGGAATATTAAAAGGATTCGCAGGGCTCAGTGGTGCAATATTAACCCAAGTATACGCATTAATAAACTCACCCGATAAAGCCTCACTTATATTCATGGTTGTTGTTGGGCCTTCAATGGTAGTAATTGCACTCATGTTCATTGTTCGACCAGTTGGTGGTCACAGACAACTTAGATTATCAGATGCATCAAATTTCTCAATAATATACTGCATTTGTCTCATTTTAGCCGCTTATTTAATGGGGGTTATGCTTGTTGAAGATTTAATTGATTTAAACCAAACAATAGTCCAAATTTTTACCGCCATATTATTTGTACTTTTAGTGGCTCCTATTGGAATTCCTATATACTTGACTTTTTCTTCTGACCGGAGAACCCCTGAACAAGAAGCTCTTTTATCTGAACCACAACATAAAGAACCCGAAACCTCACATGACCCGAATGAAATTATATTTAGTGAAGTAGAAGAGGAGAAGCCTCATGACGTAGACTTGCTTCCGGCTTCAGAAAGGCAAAAGAGAATAGCACAGTTACAGTCTAAGTTGGCTCAAGCGGCTGCAGAAGGAGCGGTGAGGATTAAGAGGAGAAGAGGCCCACATAGAGGAGAAGACTTTGACCTTACACAAGCTTTGATTAAGGCTGATTTTTGGCTACTATTTTTCACCCTTTTGTTAGGGTCAGGTTCAGGTTTGACTGTGATTGACAATTTGGGGCAGATGAGCGAGTCTTTAGGGTATGATAATACTCATATCTTTGTTTCAATGATCAGTATTTGGAACTTCTTGGGCCGTGTTGGTGGTGGCTATGTCTCAGAGATCGTCGTCAGGTATAAATGTTACTACATGTTGCAAATTGGGTTGGTCGGCCGGGTTGTGTAACTAGTCAAACGGGTTGGGTCGGGTTAACTTATCTATATTTATAGTATATAATGGGTAAATTCAGTATATTTTTAGTTAGCGATGTACTTCAAAATCAACATAATTGCGGAATATTACATCAGTTATTAATCTGATAAGGGACTTGGTTATCTGAAAAGCGGTTAAAACGGTTACCCGACATCCTAGTTTGATGAACAAGTATAAACTGGTCCTTCAATGATGATTTTGACATACGATTCCTTAGAAATTAAATAATGAGTAAAATACCATCCGTGTTATGTAGTATAATAATTTTATACAAACAAACTCCAACATTATTTAGAAAAAGGTAATTTAGGTGGTGGTAAGCATCTGAATACCACTAGGTTCCTTTCAACCTATTTTATATTTTTACCCGTTTTAGTTTTAGCTATGTTTTTTAGCTCTATCCGTTTTACTAGTTGACTTGTCCGTATATGTATGTAACCAAAATAAACTAGTAATACGTAAGATTCGAAATGGCCACAGACCCGAGTACCAACACGATATTCTAAAACATTTGTTTAGATTTTAATTATATTCCCTTATTTCGCTTGACAGGGATTACGCATACCCAAGGCCAGTAGCTCTGGCTGTTGCACAGGCCATAATGGCAATCGGGCATTTGTTCTTTGCAATGGGTTGGCCTGGTGCAATGTACATCGGCACCCTTTTGATTGGGCTAGGCTACGGGTTCCACTGGGCTATCATACCAGCTACTGCCTCCGAATTATTTGGACTCAAAAAGTTTGGAGCTTTATACAATTTCCTCACCCTTGCAAACCCTGCTGGTTCGCTAGTCTTTAATGGTCTTATTGCTAGTTACATATACGACTCCGAAGCAGAAAAACAAGCTCAATTACACGCAAGTTCAGCTTCTTATTTGACAAAGCTTTTTGACACAGATGATGCCCCTAAGTGCTCGGGTTCTATATGCTTCTTTCTCACTTACATGATAATGTCAGGACTCTGTATCATTGCATGTATCCTGAGTTTGATACTCGTACGCCGAACTAAGACTGTCTACCAGCAGCTTTACGGTAAAAGAACATAAATTTCTTGTAACGATCGAATCCGGGGTGTATGTATCTCTTTGTTTCACATAATTCAAATGTGTTATTCTGGAATGTTGATTTTGGTTTGTATATTATTCTTATTCAAACATAATAAACATTTGTTTTGGATTGAAGTTTTGGTTTGTATCAATTCAATTTTATTGTAATCTTTGAAGAATCTATTATACTATATTTAGACAATAATACGAACAATATTTATTCGCTCTGATACAATGTTAATTAAAGGCTGTGCAATCCTTTCTTATTTCTCCTTGGTTACCAACCTTGACGCCTGTCATCCCGAGCTTCCTCATTGCAGTTACAAAAGCCGCATTAAAATCCCCAGCGTTCTTAGCAAAATCATTCACAATCGGCTGAGATGATGTGTCCGTGAATAAAACTTGATCTGATGTAAACAAACCCTTTCCCGCTGCTAAGTTCTGGTAATAAACATTGTCAAACGCACGTGGAGTTTCTGGATCCATATCTATGGCTATATTAGGATCCACATTTTGAGGGCAAGCCGCCATTAATTGCTGAGCGTATGCTGGGTCGAGCGACGGGTCAACCACTGAGGATGGTGAAAACGAGTAGAGACGGTTGGCGAACCGATTGCAGTGGGAGAAACCAAGTGTGTGGGCCCCTGAAAGTGCAATCATGTCGAGTTCACTGAGATTGTTTCTTGCAAATATGGTGTTAAGTTGAATGAGATTGAAGGTTGGTGCGGGCAGGTTTCCGGCAACCCGCGATGCCTGTGAAACAAGCCCGTCTCTCCTGCCTAATTGCACATTAAACATGGGTCCACCGGCCTGCATAGAAAGATACTAGATTATCAGCGTTTTTAAATTTATGGTATGGGAGTCAAAACATATAAATTTTAGTTTATTTGATTCTTAATTGGTCAGATTGTTAAAATTAAAAGATTAAGCTAGAAATGGAAAATGGCGCATGATCAAAAGATTAGAAGAGGCGTAAAACAGATACAAGTGTTTACAATACAAATGGCAAGATCAGACGAGTTGAGTAATGGGTTAAAACGGGTTTGAATCATTTTTATTGCAAGTCAAAGGAGTCGGATTAGGTTGATTTACATGCACATTTTTCTTTTGGTGTGTTAAAGGCCATGTATTAATTAGAAGACTTCTGTGTAGTAAACATGGATTTTTGACGACTTTTAACCCGTTCAACCCATTTGACCCATTCCCGTCATAGCTAACTTCTTCAAAATGACTTGTTTAATATAAAACACAGCAAGAATTAACCAATTTGTTGAGAAACATCTCAAAATTGTCACCTTAGTTTACAACCTCAGAGAGGTTTGACAGGTCAACTCAGCCAACCGATTCCACCCCAACCCATTTTGACCCATATTTTAATTTGTCTTATCTACCATATGTACAACTAGTTCTTACCGCTACCACTGCATCACGGGCAGCAAGGGCTAAAACATCAGCACATGATACAACACCAGGGCAAAATGACTCAACTGCTTGCTTAGCTTTAATAACAGTATCAAAGCCATCACCAGCCAACGACAAATTATCTGACGAATCCTTTTCAGCATCTCCATTTGGTGATTGAATCATAACTGAAGCATCACATCCCTACACATTTTGCACGTAACATAACTTACAAAACCACATTAAATAAAAAACACCACAACTTATATAAAGTAGTAAAGTACTACTAACCTCAACGAAACAATCATGAAAAAACAGTCTAATAGTCGCTGGTATCGTTGTAAACGTCTGCCTAACCTTTGCATCAACCGCTTGCTTCACAACAGCCTCGACCATAGGACAAGTTGCAGCATAAAAGTTCTCAACCAACTGACCGTTTCCTCTACCGGCGAGAACCAACACCATCACCCACCAATATAGTACCTTCATGGCTCACAAATGACAAGTCAGCAAAAGTGTAAATCCACTAATGAGAAAGTATAGTTGGGGCTGTTAATTTATAAGGTGTACCAAGTTGACAAAAATAGCAAAGATTACTTTTGAAATTTGTAAATTTTTATAGCAAAAATGACGTAACAAAAAACCTACCACAAGCATGCATTGTTATGCTCATGCTCATAAATTAAATTATTAACCCCCATATTGCACAAAGCCGTATATAGCACGACATTTTACTAATTATTTAAACTTACTAGCGCTAAGTCAGATCACGTCTTGATTTTATTATTATTTTATGTTTTTATAATGTAGTTTGGTTCAAAATGATTAATCATTCATTAAATGTCACTTTTGACAAAGATACAAGTCATTAGTGAATGATACTAACAGGCTGAAATGTGATTGTGGATATGAACTTACCATTTTTTGTTTTTTGTTTTCTGAAAATTGTTGGATTTTTTAGAACAAATTAAGTAATATCAGGGACAGACAAACTATAGACAACCTTGTGCATTTACAAAAAAATTAAACATGACTATAAACACATTTTTTAGACCATGTGTATGATTTTTTACCAAGAATTAATATTACGCCACAAATATCCATGGTTGTCCCAGGACCACCCTGATTCTGTCACCGTGTATTATCGACGGTCTCGTGAGATTGATAACTAGTTCGAGAGGGACACGAGTGATGAAAACTTCACTCAAATGTTAAATACCTCACAGCCGGGATATAATATATAAACTAAAACAATCACCTCTGTAGTCGACTTTAACCTATGAATCAATTTCCATTTTGATATATTACCATTTGATTTAATTCAAAATTAAATGGGTCCTGAGTGGCTGAGTTTATTTATACAAATTTTGATGACTTGATGACACGATAAAATAGACTA
>BQNB010063032.1:2393-35845 GCA_026074375.1 Tanacetum coccineum
GCCTTAAGCCAAAATCACTTTTTTTTAGTAAAGGGTTTCCCCGGTAAATGTATTACACCAAAAAAGCGTTTAAGTACAATAGGATGAGGGTGAAGTCCCTCATCTCAGTCCTATCAAGGACACTGACAAGCATCTAAAATGCTACTAGCCCAACTACTACATAAGAATGACATGCCACTCTTATGACTTACAAAGAAAAAAAAACAACAAAACTACTTCCTAACATGACTCTTTAAACGGATATCATATTGATCACAAAAAATATGCATTTGCTCTGGTAAATCGTAGATCTGAGCCTCATACACTTTATAGTAATCTAAGTCGTCCTCCTTCATATTAAACCCTCCACCAGTCGAGGAGATAAAATTAGACATGTCATTATCTGGAAGGTATACTTCATCCTCGTCTGATTCTTCATCTATGTTTGACATAGAAGAGTTTGGCTTATTAATTGAAGCTTTTTTCACCTCTTAAAATCGTTCCCACAAACTTCCTTTCTCATGACACTTTACTTCCTCTTGCACTGACTTAATACTATTGGAACACTCATTATCTTCTAATGTAGTCTTGGTTCCAAAATCATGCAACAAATCAGAATCAGTATTGATATCCAACACTTTGTCTTCCTCCATAAGTCTATCCATATTATTCCTTAACTGAATAAGATCAATATCATCCTGAATATAAGTAGACTTATCTTTTTCCCAAAGGAAACCATCCATAGAAGTCTCAAAGGAGTCATTCGGCTGCACATCAGCCATCTTCGCATCCTCCTTAGAAACAGGTGAAGTATCCTTCATATTATTCATATCCACCTGATTGACTTTGGCAACATGCCTATATATAAGCTTGGACTTAGGTTTAGTAAACCTAATTCCTTGTATATTTTTTGCTTTGGCCGGCTGTTTCACACCATTCATACGAATGGTTTGCGTAGTCCCCACATTTCCTATATCACGCATACCACCATTCTCTGATGTTGAACTTGGATCAGCCTTCTTGTCCCTAGAAGGACAAAATTCATCAACATGATCAAATATTTTGCATTTTGAGCACCGAGAAGGCCTCCATTCATACTCAACATCAAGTGTTTCCAAGGAGTGACCAGAACCATTGGGAAATGGAATAGCCGCCACAACTGATTCCATAATAGCATGTTCTGACGATATCTCAACAAGAACCCGTGCATAAGTATTACGACCCCACGGATTAAGGCACATATCACTAGTACACGCATCCAACATAAGCGGTCGACCCAACTGTGTAGTGATAAGACTTAATCTAAGATCACTTATTTAGATGCTAATTTAAGCTCTAGCCAAACACACATTTATTGAACACAAGCATTCATAAATTCTAACAAATACATGATCTCTTGCCAATATTTTAACCATGACTTAATAATTTTACTAATTCTAAATTATAATCATTACTTAATCCATAATCATGCTAACTTTAAGTATAATCATCAATCTTGGATAAAACTTTATAAACATAATTAAAGTCATCATTAACAAGGGGGCGATTTTCGGTGCCACCCTCACCTCCCTTTTCCGGCCATCAAACTCCTTTTTTAACCGCCTCTCTATCTATCTTTTTTTTGGTAAAAGGGACGATACCCCGGTAAATTATATTACACCAAAAAAACCGTTAAGTACAATGGAATGTGACTGAATGTCACATTAACCTCAAGCAATAGCTTGAACAACCACTAAATCATATGACATGCCATATGATATCTACCATGAATACATAACCAATCACCCCTATTGGAAAGAACCATCTAATAATACATAAACAAAACTTATGCATAATTAAACAAAGCAAGAATCAGGCAAGTTCCACCTTGAAGCCCAAGGACCACCTCTAGATCTCTTAAAACGACAAGAAAGCAGCTTCAATCTCACATTCATGAAGATACAATCACAAACCTGCTGCACCGATCTCTTTTTGCCTTTAAACATCCTCCAATTTCGTTCTTGCCAAATGTAATAAGTTGTAGCAGCAAGAACCAACTTCGCAATGACACTCTTAGGAGATCTACGTTTGGAAAAGGGGATAATATGCACCAAGATCTGATTGAAACACTCATTCAAAGAACACATACCAGCCAATCTTTTGAAGTGATTCCAAACCTGCTTAGAATAAGTGCATTCAAAAAAAAGATGATCATGAGAGTCTTGGATCTGCTCACACAGCGAACAAACCTTCATAAGCGAATCAGAAACCTCCCAACTAGCTATCTTATCTTGCGTTTTCAACCTTTGTTTGACAACCAGCCAAAGATTAAACGCATGCTTCGGGATGCAATAAGGAAACCAGACCGCATTAACCCAATCCACCTTTTCATTGCGATGTCTAATAGTAGACCAAACCATCGAAACCGAAAAATCACAAACCTGTCCAGCCTCGTTTCTCCATAATAAGCGATCATTATTATCATTTGAAATATCATATTGCATAGACAGGAGCTGATCATATTTAGATACAAGATAATTAGGCCAATTCCAAACACCATTATGAAAAACATCACTAACCGTAGAGCTTGCTGTTAGACCAGCCGTGTAGCGATCACGAGAGGGAATAAAATCAGCAAGGGGGCCTAAGGAACTCCAATTATCAAACCACAACGAAGTTGTCACACCATCACCAATAGATGACCAAATAAAAGGGCGGATTAAGGGCCTTAGTTGAAGCACTTTTCTCCACCCCCATGAAATATTGCCACGAATAAGAACATCCCAAAAATTACGATTATTGAGCTTGTATATATGCACCCACCGCACCCAAAGAGACTCCTTAAGAGACAAAAGCTTCCACATGTGCGAAACCATAAGAGCTTTATTAAACGTATCAAGACGACGCACACCAAGACCACCCTCATCCTTTGGAAGACAAACAACCTCCCAAGCAACCTTAGATTGACATCTCTTGGAAGAACCATGACTCCACAAGAAATGCCGAATAATCTGCTCAATATCCAAGAGAACACGAGAAGGAAGAATAAACATCGACGCCCAATAAATATGCATAGAGCTCGAAAAAACGAACGGATATGTTGTAAACCGACCCGCTGCGAAGAAATTTGTTCTTCAATATCAACACGAGCCTGGGGACTTTTGTCAAGATAAAATGTCTCATAACAATTTGTACATAACTTTTGTAAATAACACTTCTCACAAATTAATTTATAAAACTAATAATAAAATTAATTAACCACTTATATAAGTGTGTACTTTATTTTAAGTATTATTTCACCACTTATAAATATAACTTTGAATCTCATTTGTCCTCGTAATATTTCATATAAATCATAAAAACAAACCTAGGTGGTGATTAACTTATATATCTAAGTATGTAAACATAGTAAAATGAATGAATGGACTGGATTTTTTTGTTTTTTTATGGGTTTAAGTAGCCTTATGAGGAGTGTATGAGGATGAGAAAACAAGCTTCAAACCCATGTCTAAACCAAAAATTACTTCTAAGAAAACCCTAAAACCTAGCTTTTCTTCTTGATTACAAAAACCATTGCAAATAGCTACCCAAGATTCCAAACCACCCCCCCCCCCCCCCCGTAAAACACCTTAGATATGAACCTCTATTGATGTGTGTATGCTTGGAAAAATCAACACTATGAACACACATAATAAATATTATTGAGCCGTAGGCTTTTAGATAATGTGAAGAGAGAAAAGTGTTTGATTTATTTGCTAGTTGAAAGTGTATGTGTTTAAGTCTTATGGTCTCTTCCTTTAATATACATAGAAAGTTGAAGAGTGGTTTAGGGTACACTTATGTAAGACCTCTCCTCCTCCTTAGGAGGAGGGATTTGACAATTTATGGAGACTTGGATCCATGGTGTACTTGGTGAAAGAATAAGCATGTGCATTATTACTTAAAAGTGAATCTAAATTTTGGTCTTGTGTTTCTTATTAGTGGATCCGGCCCTATGGGTGTTTTAACATAAAAATGATTTAGTTTTTATGTATTGGGTATAAAAGTGGGTATTTGTTTGAGTATAGACGGGTATAGATGCTTCCGTGTATGCTTAAATGTATTTTATTGCGAAACATAAACGTTTTACGTAACCGATAAAAATAAAATATGAAAAGTTATAAATTATCCTCGCAATAATTATATAACACTTGCTTGACGTAAACTTTTATTTGTTTGATGGCGGTTTACGTTGATTGTAGATTTTTAGTTTACGCGATTTAACTAAACGTCTAAAATTAAGAGCAAACACGCAAAAATTTAAAATAAGTAGTTGAATATTTATTGACGTAAAATGACGTGAAAATGTGGGTTGTTACATATAACACCAACGAAGTAATACAATCATTTCACCAATAAACAATTCCTACATTCTATTAGATTAAACATGGTTAATACGTTTTTCTTACATTAGTGCTTGACTGCTTTTTTATCGTTTGTTTATCTGCTTATGTGTGTCCTTTGTCTCATTTTGCTTAGATTAAACCAAAACTCGTTCCAGTCTCTTAGGCTAAAAACCCCCCTTTTGCATTAGTTTAGGTTTAATTAGAATTAACATTAGATTAACTAGATTTAACTTAGATAACTAAAATACTGATAGACTTAAGCATTAACGCTCACTCTTAGTGATCGAAACCCTACTTACCAACAAACCTACAACTGATCGGGTACACTGCCCGTTAGTGTTAGTTAATAGGTAAAGTCGGCAAAATATAAATAGTAAAACTTGATAAATAAATTACCTATACCCAACGACACACATCAAGTTTTTGGCGCCGCTACCGGGGAGTGAAATTGTTTAATACTTGTTTATTAGTGTTTTAGTTTAGATTTTGTGTTTTCTCTTAGTTTAGTTTTTATTAGTTAATTAATCTGTATATTATTTGTTAATTGTTTTGTGTTTTAGTATGTTAATTATGCATTTGTATAATTTTGCATAATTGTGTGTTTGTTTGTTTTATAGCATTGTTTTTATCTGCTGTTTTCTTTCTGGTCGAATACCGAATACGTCGTATTCATCCCTTTGGATACGGCATATCCACTTTACAAAACCTATACTACGTATTCGACATCAAACATTGTAACACCCCAAAATCACAACAACGCAACGGAATACCACTTTGGGGTGCTACTTCATAGTATAAAGTACAAGTTACAAAAAACGACTTCAAAAGAGACGTCTTGATAAGCAAAGCACATTCGATTAAATTTCAGAGTAAAATTAGATCCCAATAATTTATAATTTAACAAGATTACAAGGGTTCAAACGTGAATCATTTTGAATATTTAAATTAAAAAAAAATTATCAAATGTGAAGAAAACTGAGTCCTTGAGTTTTGTTGATATCCACGCGTCTCGAATGCTCCCAATGCTCAGCTAACAAGATATAACCTGGCGTTTTGTTGAGAAACGAGAGGATTCGTTTTTGCTCCTCTCTAAGTCTAAATCTCATTTGGAGTGTTCCTAAATGCTCAAATATCATGTACATACGTTTATTGAAATTTCCACATGTGTCAGGTAATAGGAAAGCCGACAAAAGCAAATCCGTAAAAACGGATACCGCAAGTGGCGCGCTGGCCACGTACTGACGCGTGCCCAGCGCGCCAGATGCAAAAATCCAGTTTTACGGATTTTGGCTAACATTTGTTATTTTATGTTTTACGAATGTTTATTTGTTATCGTTAAAACATAAAGGAGATCCTAATCAATGTTGCACCAACACCGATAAACCCGATAAGCATAGTTAGACCTGAATGAACCCGACCCTATAAGGTTTTATCGGGTTCGGGTCGGGTCGGATCAGCCTATTTGACTAATCAAAATACCCTTAACAAACTATTTTAGTTATGTATTATGAGAATAAATGAAGTAGAGAAAGCATAAAGAGTTTCTATGGTAAGTACGTAGAGAATTTATAGTTTTTTAATTTACCATATTCCTTTCATAAATACTCTCCGTCCCATCAATGATTGTTCCACAAAAAGTACCACACTTCAAGAAAAACAATGATTATGTTTTTTCTCCTACCTTACGTTTTTTTCTCCCTTCTAGAATAATAGTTTTACCATTAACTAATTAATTATTGCTTTCTTGATACTTTTTTATAACAATTTCAAGTAAAGCTATCATAGTAATCAGAATCAAATTTTCTTATCTATTTTTAATAGTGAACAATTAGTTTGGGATAACCCGAAACTAAAATGTGGACAATATTATTATGCCAGAGGGTGTATATATAGGATAAGAAAAACCATACACCTTACAACTTGCAATCCATTATTTAATACAGGTTATCAAGTCACCCAGCAAGCTACCCTATTTTCCTGTTGGGTTACCCTCTTTTCATGCTTATTTGTGTTGGATTGTAAACTCGATTTAGTCCAACACATCATTTTTGTCAGTTACAGAGGTCTTAATGTGGATTGAAACTAGCACAAACACTCGTGCATGGTTTCTAAACGTTTTGCAAGATATGCTTCTACGGGTTGGTTCCAAATTTCCTCGTTCGAGTAGATGTGACTCGTCTTATTTAAATATATGCATGGTGTTGAGGTTGCTATAATGTTTATTTTTGTTTGATGATATTATATACTGACAAGCTGCTCCATCTACTATTTGCTTTAAAGCGCGTTAAATCTCTTCTTCTCCATAAGGAGTTTGATATGACTGCTTTAAGAACTATAAATTTTTTAGGATGATTTTCTATTACATATTATTCACATGGCATGTTTTGTCTCTCATAAGAAATATTGGGGGGGCCCTTTGGAGTTGTTCCGACAGGGCAACAAATGGCTAACTGTAATCTCCCTCTTGAACTTTTAGTTGAGACGGAATCCAAGCTTGGTTTGAAGGGGCTGCATGTTTCTTCTGACCCCTAACTTTATATCATAGTCATGCAGGTGGTCTTGCAATACCTAAAATTATCATCTAATATCACTTATGTTGTAAAGCATTTGTGTCTTCAAATGCATGAACCTACGCGAGCCTCTATTTTCATATCCTAAAGCGAGTTCTTCCGCTATGTTTCGTAGGTAAGTAGAACTTGGGCTCTAGCTATTTTGCTTCTCCTACTAGTTTCTCTTGTGGCTTATTTCGGATGCGGAGTGATTCTACAAGGGCGTTTTTACATATGGTTATTGTGTTTTCACCCTTAGAGATAATCTCATCTCCTAGTCATGAAAACGGAAACATAATCTCTCTAAACTGAGTGTTGAAACTGAGTAAAGAGGTGCTCATAACGTCGTTGTTGAAACTGTTTGGCTTCGTAATCTACTTTGGAAACTTCATACATTGATTTTGTCTACCACCCTTGTATATTGTGACAATGTTAGTGTCAGTTATTTGACCGTGAATCCTGTTCAGCATCGCTAACCAAACACATTGAAATTGATATACATTTTGTTCGTGATATGATCGCTCGGAGCCAGGTTTTTCGCTGTTGTTCAGGTGCCAATCCAGTTGTGAGCATGCGGATATTTTTTACCAAGGGTTTTTCCGTCTAAACGGCTATTAGATAGCATTCGTATTCATATTGAGTGTTGTTCAACACCTCTCATTCAAACTGCAGGGGGTGTTAACCGAGCTTAGTTTGTGCATGCCTTTAGGCTTTATATTTAGTTGGTAAGCCTAGTCCGTTTTGTGATTGATATCTAGAATAATCCGAAAAGGTTATATATTGTAATTAGTTGGTTAATCAATACGCAAGTCAAATTATAATTTCAATATTTTTTTTCATGAAATGCTACAACTACAAAAAAGTTTTAAAATAAAGATTTTCACAAAATGATGTGACATAATTATTTGTACAATATTAGCCAATTAAAAGATGAGAGATAAAGAATTTGAATCCAATTATTGCATGACACATCAATTTGTAAAAATCCTTTTGTAAACTCTTTGTAGTTGTAGCATTTCATGAAAAAAAATATTGAAATTATAATTTGACTTGCGTATTGATTAACCAACTAATTACAATATATAACCTTTTTCGGATTATTCCTAATATCAATCACAAAACGGACTAGGCTTACCAACTAAATATAAAGCCTAAAGGCATGCACAAACTAAGCTCGGTTAACACCCCCTGCAGTTTGAATGAGAGGTGAACGAACACTCAAAATGATACGAAGCTATTCAAATAGCGTAGACGGAAAACCCTTGGTAAAAATATCCGCATGCTCACAACAGGATGGCACATGAACAACGCGAACCTGGCCTCGAGCGATCATATCACGAACAAAATGTATATCAATTTCAATGTGTTTGGTTAGCGATGCTGAACAGGATTCACGGTCAAATAACTGACACTAAACTTTGTCCACAATATACAAGTGTTGTAGAACAAAAACAATGTATGAAGTTTCCAATAGTAATTACGAAGCCAAACAGTTTCAACAACGACGTTATGAGCACCTCTTTACTCAGTTTCAACACTCAGTTTAGAGAGATTATGTTTCCGTTTTCATGACCAGGAGATGAGATTATCTATAAGAAAACACAATAACCATATGTAAAACGCCTTATAGTATCACTCCGCATCCGAATAAGCCACAAGAGAACTAGTAGGAGAAGCAAATAGCTAGAGCCCAAAGTTCAACTTACCACGAACATAGCAAGAACTCGCTTAAGATATGAAAATTGAGGCTCGCGAGGATCATGCATATGAAGACACACATGCTTTACAACATAAGAGATATCTAGATGAATAAATTTAGGTATTGCAAACCACCTGCAAGACTATGATATAAAGTAGGGTCAGAAACATGAGCCCCTTCAAAACCAAGCTTGGATTCCGTCTCAACTGAAGTTCAAGAGGGATTACAGTTAGCCATATGTGCCCTGTCGAACAACTCCAAAGCATATTTCTTATGAGAGACAAACATGCCTGTAGAATCATATGTAATAGAAATCCTCCTAAAAAATTAAAATTAGCTTTCTTCTAAATGCAGTCATATCAACCCTTATTAAAGATGAGATAACGCGCAAAGCAAAGTAATGAGATTGGAGCTGTCAGTATAGAGTATCATCAACAAAAATAAACAAATAGAGTCACCCTCAACCACCATGCCTAAATTATAAATAATGACGAGTCACATCTACTCGACGAGAAACCAACCCGTAGAGCATATCTTGCAAAACGTTGAAACCAAGCACGTGATGCTAGTTTCAATCCACATTAAGACCTCTGTAACTGACAAAATTAGTTTAGATTTATCCAAGGTAATTTAACCTTAGAAAACCTAAGGATTCGATCAAGGATTGGGACCAACATGCATGGTAATAATTGATGTTCTTCCCCATCTATAAATAAAAATACAACCATGAATCCCAATCACCCCAAAAGTGTATATTACAAAAAACTAGACTTAGCAACCATGTAAATAGATAAACAGCTAACTAAGGATTTCTATATGTTGTAACAATGATGCACTAAAGATTAGTAGATACAAGGGTGATACGGCAATTTGGGTGTAACATTTTAGTAGGGTGTAAACAATATCCTTCAATAAGTAATTCCGAAAACCGGAATACTACGAGGACCACAAAAAGATAGGCTTAGAGGGGTGTATAGTGTACTAGGGGTATCTTGCACTAAAAATGAGTGCAAAAAGGGTGTGGGGGCAGTTACATGACCAATAAATCAAATGTAACTCTAACAAACGCAAGCTAAAAACAAGGTTAATCTTAATGCTTCTTATCACATAGTAAATCCTAATCACATGAATGTGATCTCACAAGCAGTCTGGGATGTATCACTAAAGAAAGTTTTAGAATCTAATATACTACCGGTACACTCAACCATTAAAAATAGATGCTATTAAGGCGCTCCTCACAATTTGGGAGTAATATTTGAGTGGTAGGGTTTTTGTGCTAGTCATATAAGTCCTTGTTAGTGCAACATTAACTAGGATCTCTTTATGTTTTAATGATGACAAATAAACGTTCACAACACTTACAATTACAAATGATAGCCAAAATCTAAAAACCGGGACCTATGTTCCTGGAGTGCTGATGGCGCATTAGCGCCAGGGGCTGTCCTAAATTTGCAAATTTTGTTTTGTCGGCTTTCCTCTTACTAGACACATGTGGAAACTTCAATAAAGGTATGTACATGATACTTGAGCATTTAGGAACACTCCAAATGAGGTTTATACTTAGAGAGGAGCAAAAACAAATACTCTTATTTTTAACAAAACGCCAACTCAAACCTTTTATCAATTGCCTCTAGCCAAGGCCGAAACTTCTTTCTAAACCTAGTATGAATATAATTTCAACATATCTTCAAACGAAAGTATCCATTTGACCTTAATCCGGATTAACGTTGTTCCTAATCACGTAACAGGTTTTTACTCCCTTATTGGTCAAACTAAGTCAAAGGTCACTTTGCGTAAACGCATCTTTTCCCGTTATATGATATGCTTTACTTGAGATGCAAAGCACTTAGATTGTTTCCATCAAGATGATTAGTGATCAAATCTATTGTTGATTATCATGGATTAAGTCCAAGTGACTATTTGAGTTTGTGGTGTTTGGAGGTTAATTGTACTTTGAGTTTTCATACCTCCCTACTTATAAATGATTTACAAACTCACACATGTATTCCCTACATGTCTCCTACACAATTGCTTCTCCTCTAAACATCCCCTAATCATTTGTTAATCTCTTCTACCCAACAAATGATTATACCTTCCACACACTCTAATAATTCCTTTCCTAAACCATCCCATAACCACATTTGCCCAACTCTTTTCTCTCTTAATGACAATGTGATTATCAAACCAATGACAATGTGATTATCAAACCCAATCACTCCCTTGATTAATATTATTATCATTGTCCTCTTCACAACTTCACAAACTTTCCCACATAAACCTTCCTAAGCTTATCCCTTCATATGACAACTCATATTCCCTTACTCATTGTACTTGTTGTCATCTATATTCCCCAAAAAGGCTCATTTCCATCATATCAAAACATTCTCCACCACATACACTCCCTATTTATTCTCTTCCCCACTTTTACAATACCACAATTCTTTCTTGAATTCAAACCACACACACATACTCTCAAAGCTTTCTTTATACATCTCTTCCTAAAACACCTCTTGGTTTGAATTAAAACTTCACAACATCAACAAACTTCCCTCACACACTTTGCGTACTCATCCTCTCATCTCAACCATTTAATTTTGAATTATATTCTTAGGCTCCAAACCATCAAATCATATCTAACCCATTACCAACTCATCTCAACCTTATCCTCATCCTCAACATTTCAAATTTGAATCTCAAAGCCAAAAAGAGACTCCTTTTCATCACTTTAAACCATCACATCATGTCAACTCATCTCTTTTCATCTTTATCCCACGTGTCTAATACATTTGAATTTCAAATTCAAATTATTCCTCCAACATCCACACTTCCTCTCATATGGATACTGTGATTATCACAAAGAGAAAGGCCACCACATAAACAATTGTATTCAACTAAAGAAGCAATTGGAAATGGCGTTGGGTCGAGGAAGTTGAATCATTTAGTGAAGGATGTCAAAAAGAGGTAGAGGAAACCAAAGAGGAGAGGCTCCCTAACAAGCCAAGGTTATTAACATGATAAGAACCAGGCCAGTGAAGGAAAAGAAAAGGAAATCTCGAGAGGTAACAAAGGCTTGGATGAACACCCCTATAACTTTCTCACCAGTGTCGGCAGAAGATGTTTCAGAAGAACCATTGATCATAGAAGCAGAAGTGGAAGGATACCTAGTCAAGCGAGTATATGTGAATGAAGGGGCTTCAGTGGAAGTAATGTTCGAGCACTGTTTCGAAAACCTTAGTTTGGTGGTAAAGGCTAGGCTAAGGGATACTCAGACGGATCTGGTAGGTTTCGTCGAAGAAGTCACAAAGCCTTTGGGAAAAAATTAAGTTGGAAGTATGTTTTGGAAGCGAGGGTCTGTGCAGGAGGACAACAATGAAATTCACCGTTATTAGAGCTCCCTTGCCATATAACGTAATCCTGGGTAGATCAGGACTAAAAGCATTATGAGCTATACCCTCTACCATTCACTCAATGATGAAGTTCCCCACGCCGAAGGGAATAGCAACTTTGATCACCCGATCGGTCATCATCTTAGAATGCTGACGACTAGAAAAGAAACAAATGATCAAAGAGAGACTCACAGAAAATGAAAGGGAGAAAGAGATAGATACGAAAGAAGTTATTATGATGGAGGAGGTGTTAGTAAATATGGCATTTCTAGATCAGTTAGTTATCATAGGAGGAGGGTTATCGAAAGCATGCAAGTCTCAACTGAGGCTCTTACTGAAAGACAACATGGAAATCTTTGCGTGGGAACCAATTGATATGACAGGGGTACCCCGATGACTCATTGAGCACACTCTGAATTTCAATCCCTCTATTGAACCAGTGTGTCAAAAGAGAAGGATTTCAGCTCCCGAGAAAAGTGAAGCAGTAGCTAAGGAGGTAGTCGAATAGGTCAAGGCCGGTATCGTTCGTCTAGTCAGATACCCCACTTGGATGTCTAACCCAGTGCTAGTCAAGAAGTGTGATGGAACATGGAGGATGTACATAAACTTTAAGAATCTGAATTTAGCTTGCCCAAAATATTACTACAATATTCCTAACAAGATCATAAGGTGGAGCCTGTCATGGGGTTCAAGTACAAATGCTTCTTGGAGGCATAAAGGCTATCACCAGATTCAGATGGCTAAGGAAGATGACGAGAAAATGGCTTTCTACACAGACCAGGGGACGTATTGTTACACTAAAATGCCCTATGGTCTAAAGAATGCCGAAGCAACATACCAGAGGCTGGTTTATTCGGCATTTCAGTCTCAGATTGGAAGAAACCTAAAGGCATATGTAGATGATATGGTGATAAAAAGCAATGATGAAAAAATGTTGCAGCAGACATTGCCAAAACATTCGACAACCTGAGAAGAATAAACATGAAGTTAAATCTGAAGAAGTTCTCTTTCGGTGTTGAAGAAGGATAGTTTCTGGGTTATATGGTAACTTCCGAGGGCATCCGCACAAACCCTAAGAAGACAAGGGCATCGACAAGCTTGCAGTCACCTCGAACGTTGAAAGAGATGCAGAGTCTCAGCGGAAAGCTAGCAGCCCTCAATCTGTTCTTAGCGAAGTTAACCGAAAGGTCTTTGGCTTTTGTCAATATGCTGAAGAACATAACCAAGGAGAACAAGGATGAGTATATATGGACAACCGAAGAAGAGGAAGCTTTAGAGCAAATGAAGAAGCTTATTGATGACATCAAATAACGTCACTTTTATAGCATCATTTATCCCATAAAAATAACCTATTTTATATAATTATTGCAAAGAATTGTTGCTTAATCGTTTGTATTTAAGAAATGCAGTAATTATGAAGTACTTGGTGAAGATTAGCAAAAAGGCACACATTCTGGAGGTTAAACGAAGACATTTGAAGATTACTATTCTGAAAACTAATACGCCATATCCATCAAGGAAGATACGGCGTATCTGTGCCTGCACTTCACAAACGACCGCGAAGGAAACAAGATCAATACGCCGTATCCAGGGAAGCCCAATACGCCGTATTCAAGCTATGGAAATAAAATATTCTGGAAGATATCGAACGTGGTCCCTACTCCAAAAAACCCCCCAATACGCCGTATCGAAGCCTTTCGATACGCCGTATTGACCTTTTTCCAGACCTTATAAATAGAAAACTCAAAAACAAGTTTTAAGTGTGTTAAATCATATTTTCGATACCTAAACTATAAAAGTCGATTTTCAGAGGAGAAGAAGAGCAAGAGGTCTTGCAACGTAATTAATTCCATAGGAAACAACATGTAATCTCCTATACTCTTGTAATCGTTCAGTTTTTGGTATCATTCATTAACTCGGTTAGTTTATGTTACCCATAAAGATTCTAGCCTAAAACACATGATCTGAAGGTCAGGGAGGATAAAAGAAATAGATTATTAGATGTAAGGAGAGAAAGGGAATATGTGTGTGCTTCTAGAGAGAGAAAGGAAACACACACACTTATGAGATACAAATGATTATCCTCACCCCTCCATGGAAGTATGGAGGGGGTATTTATAGGCGTGTGACACTATAACTATTTTAACTTGACATTATTAGTTCCTACGTGTCACGCCTTACAATATCTAATGTAATTCCTTATAAGTCGACATATTTTAAGGCTAACAATCTTCCCCCAATATGTGGACATACGGAATTACTTACAATGTTCCTATCAAGTATAAATACAAACAAAATAAAGACTTCCAAAGTGCTTCCAGTGCTGAAGATGACATCTTTATCTTCTAGTCTTGATACTTGTACTCCAGCTTGGATCTTCTGTGACTTTACTTGATCTGGAACCATTGTAGTATGCATGACTTAGATTAACTTCCCCCCAATTCATGCAGCATGTCTTGAAAATCTTTCTTTATAGACTCCTTTTTGACGAAGTTTCTGAATCAGCTTCCCCCCAAACCAACATCCGTATCTTAAGCAGATTCTGAAATTTTAATGTAGTTCAAACGATCTTCTAACATTGAAATTTAAAGTGCATAGCGGAATTTTGTAGAAGAATCATCCAATACCTGAGGTACATACTTTATCCCTTTTAACGAAGTTGAAACTGTAGCACCAAAATCAATTAAGACCCGGAAATGCACTTTTCTTCCTCCAGGATAGTGCTGATGTGAATTGCTACACCAAAGTCAACTATGTCTCGAGTGTGATCAATTTATCCCTTTAAGGAATCATCCTTCACATGTGTACATCTTACATCAACTAATACTGCTTCTATATTGTATCATGACATTTGGTCTTGGTGAATATCCGTTCGGGGGTACATGCGAGAAATCAGCAACAAATCTTCTCACGTGTGTAGAATACTTCACACAAACCATACTAAGTAAAGTAGTATAAACTACTTCCCCCTAGAAGTTGACCTGATTACATCAAAGTATCAAGGTACACGTATTCCCCCATGATGGTTTCGAACTCTCGAAAGCATCATTGACGTGTACGCACATATACTCGAGAAGTTCTTGTCTTAAGCAAACATCTTGAAAAGTTATGAATGACATTGAAGAACTTTAAATGATTTTACTTTGACTGTGAAGCACCATTGACTTGCTATAGCTTTAATTATCCCGTGAGAATTGTTGATTATATCTCAACCTTTAAACTCTTTGGCTAACTTACCAACCTCATATTCTGTCGGCTATTGCTGTGACCACTTGGTGAAGTAAATCCGATATACCAAACTTAAAAGTGAAGTAAAATCCCCTAAATTTGTTACTTAACCTTGCACTATTGTTGATTGAAGAATGGTACAGAAGAAAGCCTCTAAGTACCCTATACTCCTATCACAAAGTATATGAAAAGTACAACACCTCTTGAAATTATCCACATCTGCATCTGCGTATAACACTGAGTACTACAATGTAACTCCTTTAAGTGATAGTTATCCAGGTCTTCAACCAACCACCCCTTGACTGCTGGAAACTAGATACCCTAAGTCTCAATCATAACTGTATACGTTCAAGCAAGTCATCAATCGATAGAGGGTGTTTAGGGAAAATGGGTAGAAAGTAGAAGGAATTCTTGATGATAAAATAAGTAGATGCCTTTGTGAAACCCACTTCAATCTCAAATAAGGGATACCAAATACACTTCATGATCACTTGACATTAAAATCCAAATTCCATAGCCGTTTTGATGTTTTAGTGGATCTTTAATGATCGTTTTAGCATTAAGTGTTATGTTTGCTTTGGTGTTGTAGAAGGTGTTTAAGTTTGGTTCTTGGCGAAAATAGGTGAAAGTGGCCTTTACCGAAAATGCTCTATCGAATTTGGTTAATGAGAGAACCAAAATTCGAATTTCAGTTTAATTACCAAAATTGGCAGAAATAGTGTATAAATCGTCTAAAGCACATTGAATTATTCGCCTAGCATAAGATATGTATAAATCACCTACGTAGTGTTTGGTATGATGTAATGAAAGTTGGGGTTATTATACAAAGAAGTTACTATACTTTTCTAAAAGGTTCGCCTAAGTTACTCAACTTTCATTTTGTTCACTTAGGTTACTAAACTTATGAAACATGACATTTGGGGTTACTCAACTTTACAAAAATATACGTAAACATCATTGAACTTGTAAAAACATGACATTTATGTTACTTAACTTACCTAAAAATATACGTCCAGGTTGCTTGGATTAACATTGAAATTATGGGGGTGTATGTTTATCAAAAGTTCAGTAACCCAAGTGAACAAAATGAAAGTTGAGTAACTTAGGCGAACTTTTTGGAAAAGTATAGTAACTTCTTTGTCTATTAACCCTGAAAGTTGGAATGGAAACGGTTATTATGATTGAATGGAAAAATCTTGTTTGTTTACAGTTATACAATGTAATGCTTCATTACAATGAATGACTCATTACATCAAAAACTACCCTTTTCATTCCATAGGCCCCTTCTTTTTTTATTATGTCCGTAATGTAATTAAAATTAAATAAAAGTTCACCATTAACTAACCACATTAAATACACTTCTTATTAACTATGGACATTTTAGTATTTTTCTTATTGATTGCATTATGTCTTATTATACCAACCAAACATTATTAATAAGGGTAATGATTTATTACATTACATCCTTTATTCCATTACGTCGCTTATTCCATTCATTTAATATTTCATTACATCCTACCAAATGAACCCCTAGTCTTGAAAGCAAGTATAAATCGCCCCCTTTAAGACTGCGTATAAAAAGCTAGAACATATAAATAGCTGGATCGTATAAATAGCTAGATCGTATAAATCGCTGGATCGTATAAATCGTTGGATCGTATAAATCGATGGATCGTATAAATCACTGGATCGTATAAATCGCCAGATTTGAATACGTATAAATCGCCGTCTTCAAGCGTATAAATCGCCGGATTGCAAAAGTATATAAATCGCCGCCTTTGAAGCTCGTATAAATCGCCGGATCTGAAGCATGTATAAATCGTTGTCTTCGTGCGTATAAACCGCCGTCTTCAAGCGTATAAACCGCCGTCTTTAAATTTTCCAGAAAACAACTTTTGAATCACTTAAAATACACACTTTTTGATGTTCTTTTATTATGAAAATGCTTTAAGTGTGATTCGTGTTTGATAATGAGTAATATAAACTTGCTAAACCAAGTTCGATAGACATGTGGTTTAGCGTTAAACCCTTTTGTACTTGGGTTAATGTTCGATTACTTAGCCAATCCTCACAAGGCTAAGGTCTAGTTGTCGTAGACAAACAACTTGGAAATCAATCACTTGACCGAAATCTTTTGACCTATATCCGGGAAAAGTGGTGATCAAACGAATATTAAAGAATCCAAGTTCAAAAGCATCAAGCTTATATTATTCATATCAAAAGTTCATTCAAAAGTCAAGTTTGATCCATAATAATCATGTAGCTCTTAACCAAACATGTTAATCTACTCAACAATCATAATAACAACACATATAACAATCATGATAAATCCAACTTTCATATTATCAAAGGATAGATACATGTTCATACCAAAATCAAAGAGTAGAGGTTCCAAATCTTACAACACCTTCCAAGAATAAAGTAACAATTGATTATAGTAACACTAGCAACTCCAACTTCCTAAGATTTTACTTCCTTCTCTACCCGGAAAGTGATGAAGGTGGTGGTTAACCTTCAAAACCTCCTTAGAACTACTAAAATAACTTAGAATTGATGATTGGTGATTGAAAGATAAGAATGGGATGATTTTACTCCAAAATTCATGTCCTATTTATAGCTGAGGATGGGCCATCAGTTGCTGAATTAGGGGTAGTGAAGAGTTTCATAATCATTGCAATCATGTATGGTTTGGGAGTAACTGTTAGGAAAGTGCGCCGCACTTAAGAAATTGTGCGCCACACTTGGTGTTTAATTAAATGGCTTTTAATACGACTTGAAGTACGCCGCACAAAGTAAATTGTGCGCCGCACTTTTGCCACGTTCATTAACTCCTCCTTGGATTCTCTTCTAGATTCTTCTTGTAACGACCGTTAGTGCATTTAATCTGGATTTCTTTGCATCGTTAGTCCTTTTTGTCACTTTTGGTCCTGAAATGAATATTACGCAACAAAAAAAGCAAACTTTGTAATATTTCATGCGTTAACATATATATTTAACATATATTCGATGGATATTTTATGTATATTTAGAGCGTTATCAATCAGCAAATAAGGATGCTTTATGCGGATACATTTAATTGTGACAGTATTCTTCGAATCTAGGTCTTAGGAAGAAGTACCATCTATGTCTTAAGAATGATATGCCGTCTCGAGATAAGTAATCATTGCACTAAATAAACAAACCAACTTTCGGATTGGATTAATAATGGTTAATACAGTTTTCTTATATTTGGCTAGACCGCTCTTTTATCTTTTGTCAATTTGCTTGCGTATGTTTTAGTATCTTAAGTTGATTTTAGTCACCACAAAACCTGTGCCAGTCTCCCAGGCTGAAAACCCCCTTATCCGTTAGATTTAGGATTAACATAAGTTTAGCATAGGTTTAACATAGAATAGAATTAACTTAGTTTAGATAACTAAAATATTAATAAATTGAAAGATTGTTTCTCGCTCTTAGTGATCGACACCCTACTTACCATGAAACTCCCATCTGACCGGGTACACTGCCCGTTAAAGTGTTGTTTTTGGTGAAGTCGGCAAAATATAAATTTAAAACTTGAAATCATAAAATCACACACCTTACTACAACACATCAAGTTTTTGGCGCCGTTGCCGGGGAGTGAAAATTTAATCTTGATTTTTATTTGATATTTTGGTTTTTAACATTAGATTAGATCTAACCCTTAGGATTAATGTAATTTAGATTAGTGTATAATTTTGTATAGTCTGTATATTTGTCTTTAATTGTTTGCTTGTATATTTGCTTAGTTTAGTTGTTTGCGTGTTTAATTGTTTTCTCTAATACACTGTTCTAGTCGATAACCTAATACGGCGTATACACTTCCCTTGGATACGGCGTATCCAACCTTCTTATCCAATACAACTTATTCTTTCAAAAAGATTAATACGACATATTCTGATCCATTGATTACGGCGTATTAAGCATCTGATACAATAATAGAGAAGTTTTTCATACTCAAATTAAAACTCAAAATTTTATACACGCCCTTTTTCAACTGGTTCTACTGATAATTTTATGGTTATTTTCAGTAAAAATGACTAAGGTAATCAAGAAAGAGTTTGAGAAATTTAAGTCCGTAAAGATCAGTGATGTTTCGCTCACTAGCAATACATCACTTGAAATTTTCAATGAAGAACTCAACCGGATGAGCAGAATGGAAGACGGCTTGTTTACATATGAGGTTGAAATTGCTAAGGCTACTAACATTCCATGTGACTTAAAGAAGGAAGACGATTTAGAACAACAAATATCACATGAATTTAATGATGATATGGAATATGATCCATCTGATGTCGAATTTACTGAATGGTTAGCTTCAAAAGTTTTTAGCTACAAGACAATGGATCATTATACAATGAAAGCATTATGGATTTATTGGGCTAGAGGTGATGATGAAGTTGAACGCACCGATGAAGAATCCTCTGATTCTGATGGTGAAGATGAAGTTGCTAAGATTTTTAGGATCGAGACTAATGTATTTGACTTCAAGACACCTTTATGTAGGGCCTTCAAGGAGTTTAATTATCTTTTGCAAATCAATCCAAATGCACTTACTAAAGATATTGATGGATTTAAGACTTACAAAGAATATAAAGATGATTGGATATGTGAGTGGAATAAAGATGTGCCATGGGTGCATGAAAGACCATGGATGGAAAATGGAGTATGGAAGGAACCAACTCCAGTTAAACATCATTGTAAGCCATTTAATTATAAAAGTGGGTGTTCGGAGTGGCCTACCTGTAGCTGGAAAGATGATGGATATTGTAACGGAGGGAACTTGCCCGGAGCCTACATAATTGGAAACACACTCTGTTGCCATGATTTAGAATGGTACGAAGCTTTGAAGGATGGCAAACTCAAAGAAGAAGCTTTAAAGAATAAAGCCATCATGGATGGAATGATTGAAGAAGATGATGAATCAAGTAATGAAGGATGGAAAAGATGGGACGACTTTGACAACACCAACCATGATAATGAAGAAAGTGAGAATGAGATGGAACATGAAGAGGAAGAAAGATGCGAAGTGTTTGATGACATGGATGTCGCCAGTTTGCTATAGTAAAGAAGATTCTATGAATAAATATACAAGTATTCATTCAGGGATGACGAAGAGTATGTGGCTATAAAAGAAAATGGATACGATGATTTGACGAATACAAGCAAGGAAGCAATCCACGTATATTAAGAAATCTTTCACATGATGGACGAAGGATGGATGGTGACACGCACTGAATGAAGAAGCTGGAAAGAAAAAGTCTAACTTAAAGACTAGCTGAAAGAAAAGTACTTCCCGGGAGACAACCCGGATTGTTATTTATTTTTATCAGACGTATGTCGTCCCAGACATCAAATACGTGCGTATCCGCTCCCATACCATACGCCGTAATTGAATGTCTAGGACGTTATCATCCTATAATATTTTATTGCACTTTAAGCATTATTAATCGTTTCCATGTCAATACGAAACCGTATTCTATGTACATATACTGACGTATTCAACAGTACAGACACCCATATTATAATACGATTTTACAGGCTTCTTATAACGGCTACTGCGTATTCCAGTCAATGGATACGGCTATTGGTTTTCCTAAACAGTTTATTTAGCTTACTTAATTAACCTAGAACACGAGATAGGAATTTGTATGTTTTCCTAAATTGTTGCACAGGACCTGCCTATAAGAAGACATCGAGCGAAGTTGGTGAAGTATCGATCATCTGGAATCCTACGTGTGATTATAGTCATGCTGGAATACAGACGCATTTACAACACACATCCTTGCTCATAACCTCAACTTGGAGAATCTACCGAGCAAAACATCAGAGGAGTTTCTCATTCTAATTCTTTTAATTCTCGTTTTAATAATGTTATCTATAATAACGAGGACGTTGATATTTCAAGTGGCGTGGGGGGGGGATGGGAAATTAGATTTTATACTAGTCCCTATATTTTACACAATAAAATGCTTAAATTATGCCTTAAATTAATTTTTTTTTCAAGGCATAGCTTTTCTGTGAAGATTTTAACTAGTTACATAACCTGCACACAATAAC
This sequence comes from Tanacetum coccineum, assembly GCA_026074375.1. NCBI lineage: Eukaryota > Viridiplantae > Streptophyta > Magnoliopsida > Asterales > Asteraceae > Tanacetum > Tanacetum coccineum. Next base: position 23,677 of record BQNB010063032.1, read on the forward strand.
CCTTATTTAATATTGCGAGGTATTTAACCTTATCTTGTTTTCCAAATGTTTACCCAACCAAATTCCACAAAACATAAAGTAAGGCCGTTGATGTTGTAAGACTTTAGAACTTGGCTTGGTGTTATATGGATTTAGATGGAGTAACTTGTTTAAATTGTAAAATTTCTAGGATTAACAAACACCAAAAACAGCCTTTATAATATGATTGTTTTATTAACTAACTACAACTGGTTAGTTAAATTCCCCGTATAAACTCTTTTTACTCTCGACTTAAGAGTAAGGATACGCCTAGAAAAAACCAATACAACAGCGAAAAGCCCATCCTTTAGGAATAACACACGACCAACTGATTTGTTTCGTGTAACACCTTAGCCTACCTGTTAGATTAAGCCATTTTATACAGATTGCTAGGTCTTAAAGTGTAAAGTATTATTTTTCCCGAGTCCATGTGTCAATTTTTCTAATCTTTGTGGAAGCGTGGAAAAATTTGGCACATTTGCAAATATGGGAATGTAAAAATAGTCAAAACTAATGTTTTTACTACAAACACTATAATAAATAAACTACGACATTTTCGATAATTAAAGTTTATAAAAGTAATTTTATAAACTATGAACAGTAAAAGTACTATTCAAACCCCTCAAAAATGTGTTTTATAAGTACGACAAGTGGTATCATGAGACACTCATAAACCCTAATCTCTCTCTACTATGGGCGATTTTGAACTTCCCCTTTGGGTGCGATTCTGATCTCGTTCCTTTTCCAATCATTGTATAGCGATTGAATACTGCGTTTGATTATGGATTCTTCTACGTCAATTAACTTGTGATAGGGTTTTGGCCTCGATCCGTTCGTCCCATCTCTCTTGTGATCAGTTAACTCGCGTAGGGTTTTTTTAATCGTTGCTTTATTTGATTTCTATACGATTTGACGAGAAGGTTGAATTAGGGTTTGTCACGTTTTTTGTTCTTAATCGTTTTATAGGTTTAGGGTTTGTCGCTTTCTGGTTAATCTAATTGCTTCTGCGCGTTCTTTAAAGATTGTCGATTAGGGTTTGTTTGTTATTGATTGTCGCTGAAACCTTTTTAGGGTTTTGCCGATTATTTGTTTTGTGCCCTAATTTTGGATTCTGTGTGGTTTTTATTGTGACGATTGTTAGAGAGAATGGAGCCTGGTGGTTCAATATCAAGTAATCTTGTTGACAAGATCCGTAACATCGATGGTAAGATTATCAAAGAAGGCAAGCTTCGTTCAGCGATGCGTGGTGTTGTTAAAGTGGGTTCCTATGTCGAATCGCTTGATGGTAGATTACATGCGAAAGATTCTGGTTTGCCTCCTAACAAGACGATGCCTCCTATCAATGAGGATGCGTCTGAAATTTTTGGTGAACCAGCAGCCTATGTTAATGTAGTTGAGGATAATATGGTGAACCAAGACACGACTACAAAATCTACAGCGTTTACATTTTCGTTTGCCAATATTCTGAATCGTAACAGTAACCCTAATAAAAAGATTGTAAAGCTCCAAGAGCTCCGAAACCCTGAAAGGGTTGATGGTGCGGCTGTTGCTATTCCTATGGAGGCTGTTGAAGAGGTAAGCTCACGTTTTTCTAATACGCTATACGGGTATTTCATTGGGAAGCGTTTAGCCTTCCCATTGGTGGAAAACTATGTTAAAAATACGTGGGCGAAGTTTGGTTTAAAACGAACTCAGTTGCATGAAGATTTCTTCATGTTTCAGTTTAATACAAAAGAGGGTATGGAAAGTGTTATGGAAAGTGGTCCTTGGTTAGTTCGTGGTGTTCCCTTGATCTTGAATATTTGGAATCAGAACTCGGATTTGAAGAAAGACGTGATTAAGTCAGCCCCATTGTGGGTTAAATTGCACCATGTTCCTATTGTGGCCTACTCGGAGATTGGTTTGAGCCTTATAACAACACAACTTGGTAAACCGATTATGCTGGATTCGTATACTAGCAATATGTGTATTAGTTCTTGGGGAAGAAACACGTATGCTCGTGCCCTTGTTGAATTTTCAGCGGAGGAGGAGTTGAAGGATTCAATTGTAATTGCTATTCCGCTAATTAATGGCAAGGGTCACACGCTTGCTAAGATTGATGTTGAGTACGAATGGAATCCACCTAGGTGTAATACATGCAAGGTTTTTGATCATGTTAATGATAAATGCCCAAAGAACCCTAAAGTGGATGTTCCATCTAAGGCTGTCAATGATGGATTTACTGTGGTAACAAAAAGAAAATCGAAGCCCAATCAGAAAAATAAGCAAGTGGAGGGGGTTCGGCTTAGTAAACCCGCTCTTAATCTTCAGTATCGAAGAGTTGATAAAGCTGAATCGTCGAAGAATAATGATAAGGTGAATAATGAAACTATCAACTTGACAACAAATGCTCCAGTTCAGAAGAAGGTTAATGTTATGAAATCGAATGCAATACCTACTCAGAATTCGTTTGGAGCATTAACTGATGACGAGGACAAGGGTGATAAGACAACTACTATTCTTAATGAAGATAGTGATTGTGAAGAAGTTGATGAGGAGATGGTGTTTGATGATCGCAATGGTCAAATGTTTACTACTAAGGGAGCAAGCACTCCCGTTGGTTCGGTTTCCGATGATTAATGTCGCGTCATGGAATATAAGGGGTCTTAACTTCACTTATTTACCTACTCAGAAACTCATTTTGGGAGCATTACGATGACGAGGAGAAAAGAGATATGACTACTATTCTCATGAAGTAGTTGATTGTGAAGAAGTTGATGCGACTGATGGTGTTTGACGATCGCAATGTTTATAGTCAAAAAGTTTACTTCTAAGGGATCATGCACTTCTTGTTGGTTTCCGGTTTCCGATGATTAATGTCGCGTCATGGAATATAAGGGGTCTTAACTTCACTCCTAAACAAAATGAAGTTAGGCAGGTTATTTCTGAAAATAATCTTTCGGTTTTTGCTATTTTGGAGTCTCATGTTGTGAAGTCTAAGCTTATGAAAATGTGCTCTTTGGTTTTTCGACATTGGGATTGGACTTCTAATGGTGCTTGGTGTTCGAAGGGCACTAGAATTATTCTTGGCTGGAATCACAATGAGGTTGATGTTACGATCATTAATCAAAACGATCAAGCTGTGCATAGTCGTCTTTGGTTAAAAAAAGAGAAGAAGGAGATTTTTTGTACCTTTGTTTATGCGCACAATAAGTACAATCAGCGACGTGACTTGTGGAATGCTCTATGTCTTCATAAAGTATTTGTCAATAATCGTCCTTGGTGTCTTTTGGGAGATTTCAATGCGACATTGCATCTAAGTGAGTCTACGGCGAGTTCCTCGTGTATTGACATTGCTATGCGTGAATTTAAGGATTGCGTTAATAATATTGAGGTCTTGGATGTTCAAAACACGGGGCTTCAATTTACTTGGAATCAAAAGCCTAAGGGTACGGACGGGATTCTTAAGAAGCTTGACCGCGTCATGGCTAATATGACGTTTGTTAATGACTTTGCTGGTTCGCATGCTATATTTAAACCCTATCGGAATTCCGACCACTCTCCTTCGGTTCTTTGCATTCCTACTGCTACTAAAGTTAAGCCTAAGCCCTTTAAGTTTTTTAATGTTCTTATTAAGCATGACAGATTTAAAGAGGTGGTTAATGAGGCGTGGAACTATCATGTTAGCGGTTTTTATATGTTTCGTACGGTTAAGAAGCTTAAGAATTTGAAAAAGCCGCTGAGGAAACTTATGATTGACAAAGGTAATCTTCATGCTAATGTGGAGCGAATTAGAGGGGAGCTTGATACCATTCAAACTCAACTTGACATTGACCCGTTCAACATTAGGCTTCGTGAAATAGAGGCAGCGAATGTTGTTGCCTTTAATCAAGCTGTTCTTGATGAGGAGATGTTTTTAAAACAGAAAGCCAAGATAAGTTGGCTTAAAGATGGTGATTCTAATACGGCTTACTTCCACAAGTCGGTTAAAAGCCGAGTTAGTAGAAGTCGCATTGATGTGATTTCGAATAGTGATGGCATTATTTTCGCTAATGACAAAGTGTCGGATGCTTTTGTTGCTCATTACGAAGCTTTTCTTGGACAAACAGGTTACACATGTTTCTGACGAATCAAATCTCTTCTCAAATTGCCGTGGACGAACAGGGTGATGGCTCATATGGTTCGTTATGGTGACTGATCCGTGTGATTAAGATTGCTATGTTCTCTATGGGGGATGGTATTACCCCGGGTCAGGATGGGTTCTCTGCTGAGTTTTCAAGAAGCTTGGCATATTGTGGGGATGATGTCATTTAATGCTATCAGTGAATTTTTACGAATGTTAAGATTATGGAAAGAGCTGAACCTTACAATCATAGCTCTTATCCCTAAGGTTAATGCTCCTTCTCGAATTAATGACTTAACAGCCTATTTCGTGTTGTAACGTTTTGTATAGTGCTATTAGCAAAAATTATTGTAATAGGATCAGATTGTTTGACGAACCTGGTGAGTCCTAATCAGTCGGCATTTATCCGGTCGTTTATTGCGGTCAATATTTTGCTCACTCAAGAGCTCAGATAACTATCACTTGGACGTGGTCCTTTCTAGATGTGCTTTTTTAAAGTGGACATTCAAAGGCCTACGATACGGTTGGAATTGGCTTTCCTTTATTCGGTTCTTATGGGATTTGGTGTTTCATGAGCGGATGTATTGATTGGATTATGGAGTTGTTGTGTCTTCTACGGTCTTTTTATTTGTATTAAGGGAATCTGCTGGTATTTTCAAGGAAAAAAGGGGTCTTCGTCAGGGTGATCCGCTGTCCCCTTATTTTTAACTATGTTATGGAGGTCCTCACGCTTATGTCAAAACGAAAGGTTATGGATTCGGATTGCTTTTCTTTCCATAGGTATTGTGATAAATTGGAGCTGATTAATCTTTGCTTTGCGGACGATCTTTTTATCTTTGCTTATGGGGATGTTCAATCGGTTGTGGTTATCAAGGAATGTCTTGACGAATTCAAGCATGCTTCGGGATTAATCCCTAGTATTCCGAAGAGCACGGCTTTCTTTTGTAATGTTTTGAATCATGTCAAGCTTTCTATTCTTAATGTCCTTCCTTTTGAGGAGGGTCGGTTACCGGTTAAATATCTTGGTGTTCCGTTGGTGTCTTCTAGGCTCAAGGCGAGAGATTGTAAAGAGCTTGTGGAGAAAGTTCAAAATCGTGTGCTTGATTGGAAGAATAAAGCCCTTTCCAGAGCAGTTAGGCCTCTCATTATTCGTTCGGTTATAAGCCTCTTGCAGTGTTTTGGGCTTCGGTCTTTGTCATTCCCCAACCGGTTTCTAAATGGACATTGAAGCCAATGTATGCGTAATTTCCATTTGGTGCCCTAGTAGTTCGTCTAAAGGTAAGGCCAAAGTGGCGTGGGAGCTTGTGTGTCTTCCTAAAGATGAAGGTGGTCTCGGTATTCGTCGTTTGGAGCATTTTAACTCGGCTCTTTTGGTGTCTCACATTTGGAATCTTCTTTCGTTGAAAGAGTCGTTGTGGGTGAAGTGGGTCCATGCTTATAAGCTTAACGGGCGCAACTTTTGGGATGTTCCCATCCGTGGTAACATGTCATGGAGTTGGCGGAAAATTTTGCAGCTTCGGCCTTCCATTCGGGAATTCATTTGGCGAAAGATAGGTAATGGTTCTAGTACCTCGATCTGGTTTGATAAATGGTGTCTTGAGGGGCCTTTAGCTTCTCGTGTGTCCCCTAGAGACATACATAGGGCTGGTCTTACTTTATACTCGCATGTTGGTGATGTTATTCGTGACGGTGATTGGGTATGGCCTCGGGTTCTCCTTGATAAATACCAATTTCTTAACGAATGTACGGTTCCTCTTTCGAATAATTGTGATACGCTGGAATGGCGTCTCTATGATGGTACGGTAAAGAGGTTTTCGGTTGCTCAGGTGTGGGAATGTATTCGGCCGAGAGCTGATAAGGTCCCTTGGGTCGATTTGATTTGGTTCGCCATGGGTATCCCTAGGCATGCTTTCAACTTGTGGTTAATTATCAACCATAAATTGAAAACGCAGGATCGTGTTAGTATATGGGACTATTCGAATGTGTTGGGATCTACGTGTCCTCTTTGTGAAGCTACCCCGGATTCACATGAACATCTTTTCTTTATTTGTCCCTTTGCTAATTCGGTTTGGAGTCGTATGAAAGTGAAGGCTGGTCTTGGTCGAGTTTCTCATAATATATATGATATTGTCGATCATTTTGGTGGTATTGCAAGGCGCAAGACTACTCATGTTGTTATTGCCAAGTTAGTTGTTGCGGCTTCAGCGTATTTTATTTGGCAAGAGCGTAACTGGAGGCTTTTCAAGAAGTCGAAGAGGTCCATTGATCAGGTTGTTGCGTGTATCTCTTCTTCGGTTCGTATGAAGCTGTTGTCGTGTGCTTTCAAACGCACAACAGAGGGAGTGCTTTATGCTAGGTTATGGGATTTACCTAATTCTATCTTTAGATGATTGTATTTTCCTTTTGTCTTTGTACCATTAGGTGGTTCTTTCCTAGTGGTGTTATTTGCTTTGTAATTTTGTAATTCGAATGGCATGTCATTCGAAATGGCTGTTCAAGCTGTATGCTTGAGGTTAATGTGACACTCAGTCACATTCCATTTGTACTTATTGGCATTGGGTATTAATATAATTTACCGGGGTATTGTCCCTTTTACCCAAAAAAAAATTTGAATGTTTATGCTTAAAGATGTAATAGTTTATCCGAATTGATGCTGATAGTTATGTAATCAGACAAAGATTGAAAGTTGTAAAAATTGCATAAATTTTGCAGTTAAACTCTTATTTTGGGTGAAATTTATAAAAAAACACCCCCCTAATGTTTAAATATTGATTTAAAAACGATTATAAACAAAATTTTGTTTTATGTTGCCAAATAGGTTACCACACATATTTTAATTATTCTTATTATTCACAAATCCCAACCCCCCCACCCCCCTCCCTACACAACACCTTGCTTTTCACTACATAAATTCCATAGTTTAAATATTGGTAAATACTTGTCGAAAACTATTTAAATATTATTATTCCCTTTAAACTTACAAACAACCAAAAAAGCAATAGTGAATTTAATTATTATTTTGTGATATATAATGTTAGTCGGGAGAAATTAATTTAAGAGTTGTGTTGTAATTATTTTGAAGTATAATATCACTTCAATGACAATTTTAAATTATTTTGTATTAACTTTTTTCATAAACATCACAAAAAATGGGACGATATTAAAATACGAGTGGATTTTGGTTTTTGAGACTTTAGTGAAGCAGCTTTAAACTTTATTGATTTTTATACTATTTTCGTCTCAAAATTTTGTCCATCTTTCTTTTCATTTATCTTTAAAATAATTGTGTTGTAATAAAATTGTAGTGCAATTGTTTTACGTTAACTTATGGATTATAAAGATGTTAATAATCGCATTCAAAAAAAGTTCAAATTAAGTTACTAAAGTTTAAAAGTTGTCAGTTTAAGTTAATTCAAGTTTTACGAGGGTTTTAATTAGGTTATCAACCTTAAAAAAATGTCACTCTAGTAAATCTAAGGTGGCTATCGGTTGATGCTTGTATACCTTGTCACTTTGACATGTTCAAATTTCATCTCATAAAAAAATATATATGACTGGTTTTCATCATTATTCCAGTATAAGACTCACCGTTTGACCAAATATAACCCCATTATTTCATCTTCCTGAAATAATTAGGGTTCCAAAATCCATTTTCCTCCAAAACCCCTTTTTCTCCAAAACCCCTCTTTCTTCCAAAATACACGCCGATCCTTTGTGATTGTGTGAACTAGCAAGGTATCGAACTCTTAGACAAATAAAAAACACTAGGATTAAAGGATTTTTGGTTTGCCACATTTTCATGGATCCTACAAGAAAATGCAACTTTTTAGATAGGTTGATGCACAATGTTATGTATGAGTTACATTTGAATATTTTGAATTCACAAGATGAGATTATTTAAGTGAAGCGTGAGGGCGTGACCCTGCGAATCACCTCCCATGCGTGAGAGTAAGTATGGGTTTTTTTATGATAGTAAGTGTGTGTAAAGTATAATGTGTATTGAGAGTGTAAACCAAACCTGAGCACCTTGCCATCTATTTATATGTGAAGCAAATAGGCTGGAACAAGGTGATGCACACTTGCCTGTGATCGTGGAGGTGTCCCGCGATTTAAAGGGATTACAGAGGTTTATGTACCACGATCCCTATCTTGGTGTGAAAGCCTTGATAGGGTGGAGAACGTGGGTTTTAACATAGTCAAGTGTTACCTCTGCACTAGAAGGGTACACCGAGAAGGGCGTTGGCTTCGAGTGGCGGATTCCTATACTGGTAACCTGTAACCTTTGCCCTTTTTGTGTTCTGAATATTTCATTTATAGTCTTTTGACTATTTGACTTTCGTCAGTTTATTCAGATTATGTACCGTGTTGACGGTGGTGATTTTGTTGAAAATTGTGGCAATTTAGGGTTATTTGTGAATAATATCCCTTTTGGAAGGTATTATTGTGTTATTTATATTCCGGGTGGTTTGACCCGTGAATTTTGAGAAATGTCAAAAAACGAGTCTGACACGTCCGTTAATGTCCAAATGAGTTTTGAAGAGTTTAAAGTGTAACTATATGTCGTGTAAATACTCTAGGTTAATGGATAAGTATTTTTAAGGTGAATAAAAATGATAATTAACTTTGGGGTAAATTTTACAATTTAGTTTTACGAGTATTTAAGTAATTCCGACACGAAAAAAAAGACCCGACACCCCATAGGATGCTATTGCCGGTCAAGAAGTCAATGGGAGACAACATGGCTTAATTTTAGCTAACTTGTCCAAAATGGTACATAAGATGCCTTACATTATCTCATTATTCATAATCATTTATCATTTCAAAAAAATAAAACACACATAAGTGTGTGTGTGTGTGTGTTGTTGTGTTCGTCCGCCACCTAAACCACCACAACCACCATATATTTTCCAACTTTGATCGAGAACGTTATATTCCGGGTTGATACGAGTATTTGGGTATTCATTTAACAATGTTTGGGGTTGTCCGGTTGTGTCAAAATCTACATTTTTGAAGATTTTCTTGTAAGTTTCAAATTTAAAATTTTGTTTGTCCTTTTGGGTTTATTTTGATGCATAGATGTTAGTGGTACTAGTTGATCGTTGTGAAATCGATTTTTGGAATGAAATATAATTTATAAAGGGGAGTTTGGTTCGTTGGATTTAAAACAGGAAAAAGGGTTTTTTTGGGTTTTGATGTTGTGTTAGTGCATGGTTGATTAACATATTTCTAGATAGACTTATTTTTTTATAGTTAGCTTGTTTAGATATTTCGAGCTTATTTTAAGTTATTTCTTGGCTTATTTTGAGCTTAAATACCACGTCATTATTCAAAATCACTAGGGAAGTGATTTTTGACTATTTTGTGATATGGCGTATGTTTGTGGACTATTTTTATAACATTATGGTGGTAACCAAATGCGATACGTAGCTTACTAGCGTATTTTCAAGCTTAACATATATATTGTGAAGCTTATGGACTCACGGCCCAATAAGCCCATTTAAGCCGTGGCTTAATGGGAGGGCTTATTGTGGTCCGGATTATTTTTTACTTATTAGTCTGAGCTTATGTATATAAATGGACCTTGGTTTTGGACTTGGATCGTATTTTGGACTTATAAATACCTTAATGGACCCTTATTGGGCCTTAAAGACCAATAAGCGATATATAGTTGTTTTAAAAGTTTTGACGGACTTTTTGAAAGTGAAATGTATTTGTGAAGTGATATTGAACGTTATTTTGGGAGAAACGTTTTAGTAAACGTTAAAGATTGAGATTTTAGAATATTGTCGGAAAAGTGTCGAAAGTTTGAAAAGTGTTTGAAATAAAGATTAAAAACCTTGGGAAAACGTTGTATAAACGTACGGGTCATGTCGAAATTTTATAAAAAGTTTATACTTAGAAAATTTCACTTAAGAACGTAATTTTTGATTTTAAATAATAAAATATTATTTAATTATTTAATTATTAAAATAAATTTACTAAAAGACGAAAAAAATATAATTTTCTCGAAATTTCTCTAATATGTTTATTATGAGTAAACGTTTCATTTTCAACCAAATTATGATTATTTTTACAGTGACTAAGGTTACCGAATGGATTTATCGAGATATATTTATAATAATTTATTATAAATATTTACTTATATTACTTATATATTTTCTTAAAATAGTATAAGTATGTATTATTGAGCAATGAGATTGATATGATTGTTGGGATATGTCATCAACCATCACACCACTAGATTGTTATGGATAATTGTACAACGCGTTTAAACTCTGTGCATCAAACGTGAAGACTGTTTTGTAAAATGAATGATTAAAATGGGACATTAACTGGACTAGATCGTGTGCGGACGTCATTGCATTTGCTTGTGTGATTGAGATATGGTTGCTAAAGACTTGCTTGAGGTGAGTTCTCATAACCCTATTTTTCTACTGTTTTTCCGTTGGGGGAAAATGATACTCGAATGTGTTTTGAACTGTTTTGAATTGAACTGTGCGAAATGTGGTTTTGTTTTTGGGACAAGATATGTGCTTATGACTGCTATGTGAATATTATGTGTTGCATGATTGTTTGGATCGGAGGGGTACGCCTATCCCAGTATTTGTATGATTGTTTGGATCGGATGGGTACGCCTACCCAGTATTTGTGTGATTATTGGAGCGGATGGGTACGCCTACCCTAGTTTGTGTGTGGTCCTGCCCTAATTTAGTGCTCCAGCTGGTAGGCCCTTTAGGTGCGTAAGTGACATATGGTGATTGACTAGCGGGATTGCTAGGTTGTGTTACATGACTAGCGGGGATGCTATGTCATGGGTTGTTTGCATATATATTCACTGTCATATTGCACTATTGTCCACTGTTTTGAAATATTGGCACAGCTTTTGGGTTTAAGGTCAAACCTACGAGCTCACCAACATTATTGTTGACGTTTTCGAGTATCATTTTCAGGTGAAGTGAAAGAGGAATAAGTTGGTGATTTATGATAGCAGACTTAGAAGTATCCCGTGTGGATTTCTCATATGAAGTCTTGCTTGTTTATTTTATTTGGTTTTAGTATTTGGAAGATTTTGGTTTAAGTTTGGATTTGGACCCCTGTGTGGGCTATTGGATATTGTAAGAGTTTGCGGATTTGATTGTGATTTGGGACATCACTCGAGGTTGTTCGAGGTTGATGGTCTTCGTAACACTTGAAGTTTATGCATTGTAGTTTTCTCTATATTGTATCTTGTGTTATGATTGATCATTATGTTGCGCTCCTGAGTTTCCGCCATTGTCGGGGTGTGACACACAACGTTTTCTTAACCTGGTAATCTTTCCAGGCTTCATTGTCCAAAAATTTCTCAATCACAGCACGTCTTTCTGACGAAATGTCTTTGCATTCCTCGTATTGTTTCTTCAAAATCTTCTTTGGACGCCGTTGCTTGCTCAAACATAGTGATTGCGCCCATAATCGCTTCTTGACGAACCGCATCGTCTTTGTTACATTATTTTTGAAGAACCGTACAGCTTGTATTTCTTTTCCTCGACGATATGTTGGAGAGAACTAACCATTTTTTGGTATAAAGAATGTATTTGTTGAAAGCGAAGTGTAGTGAAAATTTAATAAAATGGGGTGTTATTTATAGAGTGAAATGGGTTGTTTTTTGAAAAAAAAATATGAAAGTTTATAAATGTATCCGTTGAATTTCAACGGTATAATTTTTTTTCCTTATTTTCTCCGTGTACTCGGCGGAGACACAAATGGCGTGCAAGGCCAGTGTCACGGTGCCATTCGGCGGCGCCGATTGGGATGCCACATGGGATTCTGCGCAACCTCCCTTTATGATATCAAATGCTCTAACAAAATGTTAGACTTTATAAGTGTCCAATGTGCACATCTTTTTTGAGTTGTCACGTAAAAATTAGTGACATCTGTCGTGTTAGATATTGTGGTATGTCAAGTCATTAAATGCGTTTGAATATTTTTTTGAATGTTTATAACATTTATGTGATAGTTTTGTAGTTCACGTATCAAGATTGTGACTTTTTAAAATGTTCGATGCTATTT
>BQNB010063033.1:0-10151 GCA_026074375.1 Tanacetum coccineum
GGGATTCAAATCTGATGCACATTAACAATGACGTTTGAACACTGCAGTTCAAGCCTCGGACCTCAATGTCATCAAAATGACGTCTGTTCACATCAGATTAGGCCTCGCTCTTTAACGACAAATGGCGTCTGCTGACAACACTTCAGGCCCCGTTCCTTTATGAAAAGAAAGGTGTACGATTCAGTGCGCTTTATCTCCAAAAGAAGAGAAATCTTCTTGTTTTTGACCATTCTCATCAACATTCTTCATATTTTCCCATGCTCATTCAGCCATTTAGTGGATCGATGCACATTAGCTTGTATTGTTATTCACTTGTTCAATCAAAAATGGCAACCTTATATGCAATTTTTGAGGGGGAGAAGTGTGAATTAACTACATGGTGATTGATGCTTGAAAAATGGTCATACGGCTCCTGCACACATCAGTTCAAGACCCGGTCCTCAACTTTTGACTCCTTAAATAATCAGTTCAGGACTCGTACCACAACCTCTTTCTCCAACAGCTAATGTTCCACCAACAAAGAATGACTGGGATTCGTTACTTTGCCCTATGATTGATGAGTACTTTAATCCTTCACCAAGTGTTGTTCAACCTATTCTTGTAGTTGTTGTTCAAGAACCTATTGTTTCAACAGATACAGCTTCATCAACAAGAATTGATCAAGATACACTTTCTATAAGTACCTTAGAAACCACTCAAGAAGAACAATCTCAGAACCTAGTTCTAAAGAATCCTCTTCCCGAATTGTTATCCCAACCAACGTGCATTCAGTAAATCAACCACAAAAGCACATCAAAAAATAGACCAAGGATTATCCGCTTGACAGGATTATCGGTGATCCTTCCAGATCGATATATGCAAGACTCCAACTACAAACCGAAGCCATGTTCTGCTACTATGATGCTCTCCTCTCTTCAATTGAACACAAAAGTTATAAAGATGCATTAACCAAATCATGTTGGTTTGATGTCATGAAGAGCTCCATGAGTTCGATCATTTGGAGATTGGGAGCTAGTACCTCGTCCAGATCAAGTGATGATTATTACCTTAAAGTGGATTTATAAGGTGAAATTAGATGAACTGGGAGGTGTTCTGAAAAATAAGGCAAATCAAGAGGCAAAAGGAAAATGGAGTAGTTGAACTTTACTTCGTCGGCACAGAATTTCAGCTGGCAGATATCTTCTCCAAGCCGTTAGGACAAGAAAAACTTGAATTTCTCATGTAAAAGGTTGGAATGCAAAGCATGTCCTCTAAAACGATGAAAAATCTGGGGACGAAACTGAAGATTATGTGGTATCTCTTCAGTAAATCATTGTAAATATACAAACTAGAAAAACACAAAAAAGATTTTTCATTTTTTTTAAAACTTTTCATAAAACATACGATACAAAAATATAAACGTGACTCCAGAAAATACCAAAAATATGTTTTTCATGACATGTTATTCTGGCATCGATAATAATTACGGGCGTTAGGAAATGTCATTCAATAAAAGACACTTTGCTTATCAGGTGCTGTAAATAAATTTTGAACAGAAGTTTCAAATGTTTTTCAAAACATGTCAAAAATGGCTTGCTATTATTTCTGATATGCATCCTGGTTTTCAAAATAAGGAAAGCACGTCGCCAAAAAGACGGATGTTCCTAACAACGGGTGATTAAGTTCTCCCGGGCATGGATTACATCATATCCGTGCACCCTCGATCTAATGTACGCTTTAGTGCATTATTATTGATAAAGAAGAGAAGTCTTCTTTTTTAACCAAATAATTTTTCTTCTATGATTCTTCAAAAATTATTTGTGTTAACCATGGTGGAAAAAGGTGTTGTCTTTCAAAAACTTAATATGTCATCTAGTCTCTCATCAGAAAAGATTTTTAAAAAGAATTTTCTATCACTCAAACAATGTCTACAGCTCTTTAAATAGAAAACGGGACATTATTTGAGGGGGGAAATGTGCTAATAATCTTTCATATATGATCTTTTTGATAATCAACGAGTAAACAAAAAAGGTTTGACAATTAAATCTATCATGATTTAAAGGGGTTAATTAATTTAACTCATTTAGGACTTTAGATGTTATGTGATTCAACCTTTAGGACTTAGAATGAAACATATGGCAATTAGGTACTTCCTTCGTTTAACGTACATCCGAAAGGTTCTAGATTGCCAGTGGTATAAGTTTTATAACCCGAACGATTTTTTCTTAAAATTATTGATTTCATAAATTCAAGTTCGGGTAATCATTTGAAAAAGTGTTTCTACATCAAATCAGATCAATTTTCGACACTACTAAACAGAATTTTCATGAATCTCGACCACCGAATAAATACAATAGATCCTTAAATAGAATTCGGGTCTTTTGTTCGAGGGGAAAAAGTGTTTTCGAATTATCTTCAACATGTCACTTGGGTTAATTTATGGAAAGGTTTTAACTTAACGGACAATAATTGAGGGGAGTTTTAACTCCAGGGCTTCATCTTGTCATAAGTTGTTAACTTTAGAGCCTTGAATATAATTTCGAGATTTAATGACTTAGGCTTATAAACTAACCCAACTCGATCAATATTTGCCAACACTCATAGTTTTAGAGCTTTGGTTTGTTGGAATAATTATGTAGTTTTAGAAGCCTTGAAGTTGTAGATTGTTTCTGATGCGATTAGATATCTTCCCCTATCAGTTAATTCTCTAGCTTACTTTCATAAGGAGTATATGTATTGTCAAAGAAGGTTCACATAGGTTTGAAAGTTATGATGATACCTTTAGATTGTCATTATCCTGCTAGGAAGAAATGTTTACATCCGAGACTTAGTTGACTTAGGTATTATCATTTCGGCTATTTAGAGGGAATAATTGTGACATCCGGGACTTAGCTAACCTTGGTGTTTTAATTTATATCATCACTATCTTGTAAGGAGAAATACGAATCATAAGGGACTTATTTGACTTTGATGTATGATTTCGAATTAATTATTTTGTGTACTGCGAATAATTTGTTGTGTCTCTCAAGAAAGGATTGCTGGTTTGGGGGAAGCTAAGAAACTTCCATCTGGAGAGTATCAAGACGGACTACAGATTGCTAACATGGACAAAATGAATGCCACTTTAGTTTGAATATTTCAGTCCTGTCTCCATAACACATCTTGTTCATCAATACTTAGTGTGGTAATCAGTGATTATGTGTCAAGTTTAATGAATTTTTTCATGAGTTTTCGTTAAACTCCAAATAATTTATAAATCATCATAACTGACACTAACAGAGTCCCTCATTAATTGAGGGGGAGCATTTATAGGTTCCAATATCGGCTTGTATTTAATCAGACCACATTTTCTCCTAAATTTTCTAACATATTTAAATCAATTGAGATCCTAAATCTCAAAGGGTTTGAAATTTTTGATCAGGGGAGAGAATGTGATTTAAATATTAAATGATAAAAGTGTGATCTATTAAGAGGGGGGGGGGGGGGGGGGGGGGGGGGGGGGGGGTCTCAAAGGCGGTACTCCTCCCTCCATGTGCCAAACAATTTCGAATATCGACGCACATGTTGAGGGGGAGCAGTTTCATAAATAATCAAAACAATCAAGATACAATGGCTTTGATATCTATATACAAGTACCTTGATTGATTTCAAATGGTTTTATGGCTAAATGGACAGTACCAAAAGACCGACCCTGTATTTACTTTATTCAGAGTTATAAAGGATGTATGAGTTAGGTTTACATATTCCACACGAATCCCGCCCCTAGAGCCAGAGGGATCTACCCAGGGACAATCCACTAGTTAGTGTAGATGTCCTTAGGTATGATTACAAAAGGAGTTATGTGAGAATAAGGGAATAGTACGGACTGAGATAGAGCTAGTACTAGAATAAACCCAACAAGGTACTAGTAATGAAGTCTTGGTAAGCACTTGAAGGTTGAGAAATGAAAATGAAATGTTAAGTTAAAGGGTGAAAAGAAAGCAGGCCCTCCTTAAAACATTGGCAGAAACGGGTCACTTTACATATGCTGTCAGAATAATGGTTGATTGCTGACATTGAAGACAAGTATCATGGGGACCCCAGTGGATACGCTGCACAACCCTCCTAGCCACTCAAGTTCCCTCAAAGGATTTTGTTTCATTCTCACAGAGTTCTATATCAATTCTATCGTCTCTCTCACTCCTGAGCTAGATGATATTGAAATTGGTGGCGTCCGCTCAGCTTCCGACTTACCAAAAACCAAAACATGCACTATTGAGTCTAGAGCCATGAGATCATCCAAAAATCTCGTTAGGAAATTAATCCATATTGTGCTTGTTTCTCACGCAATGTGACAACAAGTAAAGATTTTAAGAGATCCTTCGACATTATCCTAGTGTATTGCCAGAACATCGAGTGATACGATGTATTCACAATGAAGATGGAAATCCTTCTAGAGCCAACATTAAACAAGCTCTTGGTAGGTGACATGTGAGATCCTCTTGAGGATCAGGATTGTGACAACTGGAAAGAAACGATGGTGCGATTCTTTATGAATCAACTTGATTACCAGGGAAGTGAATTGACGAGTAGTTGGAAAAACCTTTCGATGTGTTCAACACTGAAATTTTTCATAGCACATCGAATGTGGGTATCCTTTCAAAACAAAAAGTGTTTATGATGAAAAAATTGATCTTGAATATTATAAAACTCTCGATGTGTCACAAAAATCTTTCCAGAGGACTCGAACTGATTTTCAAATCAATTTTTCATTAATCAGTGGGTTTTTAATTCACTGGTTCACTCACTCTGTGCTTTGTCTACTTTGAGATGCTCCGGTTTAAGAACGGCTAGCACAGCTGCGAAACCCTGTCAAGGAGATTCTTCGGAATTCTACCTGATCACAGGCAGTATTCATACTGAATAACGGGGAACCGTGGTTCTTGCAACCTTATTCAACGAAAGTGAACAAAGACACTTTTGTTTGTTTATCACTAACAATTACTTGCAGGAAATTCCCGACGGTAGACGGTAGCAGCTGATGGCAAGAGACATGTCAATTCACAACCCCATGCTCACACTTAAAATTCCTAATCAAAGACATCATAATTAACGAATGACCTATTTCACAGCTTCTGCAACTCTGATGAGTACAATCATGATCCAAAAATGTGAGCATGCCGGTCCGAAGGTCACAACATCACATGGAGGCAATAATACCACAAGGATGATTTGGAGATTTACTGTGGCTGATGATCTCAAAGAATGCTCAAAGATCACACAAGTCAAAGGAACTATGCTCAAAGACTACTACAGTATGTACAAAGTAATCAATGCATGAAGAATCAAAGACTACGAGCTGAACACAAGAAATAGATAGCTGAGCTTAAGTTAGTATTTTCAAGGGTGACCTCCCTTAGGGGGAGATTGTTAGATATTAGAAAAAGACTCGGTCACCCCGTGTATTTTACCGTTTATTGTTGCTCGTAGTTAAGTAGTTAATGTATAATGTTCGGTAATGGGCCGGGTAGTAAACCCAACATGTTAGCCCTTTACCAAGGCCCTAGGCCGGTTACAATTGTAAGTATAAAAGCCTCTTCCATGCCATGGAAGAGGTGGGTTAGTCATTTCATTTATACAAGTTTATTTTCTCACTCTAGAAAGCTCTCCCTCACTTTCTCTCTCTAGAACTTGGCTAATCCTCTAGTCATTCGATTGTGTTATGATTTCCAATATCCTCTCTCTAGTTCATGTTTGTGTGAAAAATAGGAACCTACAATAACGCATTTGGGTTGCTAAAAAGAAGAGCTATCTCATAGGAATATGATCCTATCCTTATCCCTTCATTTTACTATTTCAAACTTTTAGTTACCCCACTATCAAAAATCTTCAAAAATTTTTGCAGGAACACAAATCAACACCGCCCTCATCAATGGCCTCACAACCATTTGGCAACACCGTTCATTACCGTTCAATAGCCTCATATTTGGCAACACCGTTTATAACCACGCACGTAAAAAAAACTTGATTTAAAAAAAAGATTGAACAAACTTTTGTTTCGATAATCATCAGAAAGCATCAAGTGAATGAAGGTTAAAAGATAAAGAAAAAGATCAGGGTAAGTATGTAATTTTGCCATAAGAATGAAATTGCGTTTTGTAGCAGTAGGTATATAGCTGCTTTTTCAAAATGGAGTTTTGAGGAGTTGAGATCGCAGATAATCACTTATCTATATGTGTCATCCAAACACTTCAAACTAGATAATTGCGTTTACAAAACAAAATAATCAGATAATCAAGGTGAAAACGCAACCCCAAACACCCTCTAAAAAGGGTGCACAACAGCCTAAGGGACAATTTTTGAGCTTAATTTTAAGCACCTTAAAGGAACCTTATGGCTATGTGGGCTATATTCCTAAAAAGCTTATCCTACTGGCTATCTAAAACAGTAAAGAAAATGAAGTTTGAAAATCAAATAGGCTGTTAAAAATCCTGACGAAAAAGGCTGTTTTACTCAGCATATGTTGAGTTTTTGTTTTCTTTAAAAGACCAAGTGCTTATTACAGGCCTAAAAATAAGCTACTAAATTATGTTTAAATTCCAAATTAAGTTGAAACAGATAAAGCTAGATGTTCAATAAGCTTATATGATCAACTACAAACCTTAAAACAAACTTTATCTAACTTAAAATTGATAGAGAAAATTAGAATTTGGACTAGTGAACTGAACTTGTAAACTAAGGCAGGTTTTAACTTAAAACACAAATGACAATAGAAAACTTAAACTAGAATTGTCCTACTGCATAGCAACAAAGAAACACACCTAGATGCCACTTAATCAAGATCTTAACACTTAAGCTAACATATTAAACTAGAAGGCCACAGATTAAATGAATTTATAGAAAATAACTTAAGTCTTGATTTTAACTTTAAAAACTTGTAAACACTGCTTGAAACAACTCAAAAGAGATCATTAAATTTAGTTTGGTGACCCAAAGGAGTTTATATCCCTTTTTCACCCATTTCACATTTTGAGCCAAACACCCATTAAAATTCTGAATTTGCATTTTAAAACTAAAAAGATTAAGAGAACCTTAAAACTAGATGTAGAAATCATATAAAAATATAATTAAGCACAATTAAGACATGAATAAGCACACAATTAGCAGTCCACAATAGGCAGTTTTAAAAGCATAAAAGACAGAATTTTGAATAAACACAAATTTCATTAAAAAGAAAATTTTACAAGATTAAAAGTAAATGACAGAATTTAAATAAAACATAAAACTTAAAAAAACTTTAAAACTAAGCTACACTACTCCTAGTTGTCTTTTTCGTCTTGTGCTTCTTCTTTTTATAAGCTGTGTGGTCTTCAGCCCTTTGTGTTAGTTGTGTTTTCTGTGTGAGAGTCTTCAAAAGCACATCTTGGCCCTTCAATAATCTTGCCCTCCAAGCCAAAAGATCTCAGCCATCGATTTGGTCTTCAATTAATCACCCAATAAGAACCCCTAGGATTGCTAGCTTGTTTTTGGTTTCTTGTGAGGTGGGGTTAAGGTTTTGGGGGTGTGTGACTTTGATTTGTCGTGGTGTTGCAGGGTGAGTGAGAGAGACAGGTGAACAGTGGTGGGGTTAAGGGTTTGGCGGGAAAATGGGTTTATTAAGGTTTTGGGTTAGCAGGGGTGAAAGGTTTGGGGAATGGGCAACTTTTGCCCCTCAAAGTGTAATGTGATATAGCAATTTCAGTCCTTGTGGTGTTTGAGGTTTTAACAGGTTTTGGCAACTTCAGTCCTTTAGGTTAGCAGGATGTTTGCACCGTTAGTCCTTTTGGACTAACGGTGTGAGGGGGAAATGGTTTATATGGCTAACAAGGTGTTAAAGGCTTGTTAAGTGGTTTTGTGGTTTGGGTCGAGTTTAGTTATATAAAAGGATTTGGGCTTTTAATTTAAATAAACAAGTATATTAGGTTGACCAGGCCCATTAACTCGGGAATGGGTTGGCCCAATAAGATGTTTATGCCTTCAGCTTCGGTTTTTCACGCTCTTTTCAGATCCGTGCTCGGTTTTGTCTGGTTTGGCTTCATTTTTGTCCTTTAGTGAATATCCGATACTTGCACAGTACACAACACAAAAACAAGCATATATATGGCATTTTATGTGCGTTTTTAGTCGTTTAGGGTCGTTTTATTAAGTGAAAAGGGTAGTGTAGATTACGCGACATACCAACGCTATCATACCGCCCTTTTCTAGACTAGAAAAGCCATCCGCAGGTCCTCTTTGTTCTCTCCCTGTACTTCTCCATAAGGCTCTAATAAGGTGTATTCTCGACTGAAGATCGTCCGGGCATAAAATCGGAACTAGTTCTCAGGACACCTGAAAGTCCTCTCCGCAACCTCTCACTCGATCACTATCTCTTCTCTCAGTCCAAAGCTGTCATGTGTGACTGAGAAGCTTTATAAATCCCCTAATAGTTGTATGCAAGACATCGCTCGCCTTTTTGTTTTTTTGAAGATTTGGGGATGACTTCACTAAGTACTTATTCTTCAGGCATGGCTTCGCGCGTTAGTCGAAGATTCCTTGTTGAAAAGGCTAGTTAGGGTCAAGAAAATACCCTCTGTCCCCCTAGCTTCTCGCAAGCTTCTATGGGTATTTGGGTCCGGACCGTACGGCCATATTATTCTACTCATCTTCCATAGGCAAGTCCCTTTAACTTCGTGCTAATCAGCTTGGCGATCCTGCGTGTGTGGAGTAGTAGCATGTCGGGAGTGTGGGTTGTCTGCAAGGAGCCCCACACCCTTACTTCGGTCCCTGCCCTTTCCCGAGTCGCGGATGCGTTGAAGAAGAGAAGAAAAGTATTCTCCCGCCATCTTTTCCTTAATCTCTTCTTCATCGCGTAATCAGCATAGGTCATTGGTGGAAATGCAACGGACAACACTTAGCGTCGTAGGGGTGTGCAGGTGGGCACGTGACTAAATTCAGGTTTTTTTTTTTTTTGTTTTTATTTGTTTTCGGGGTCAGGGCCTTCTTCCATCCTTAATGAAACATATTCCCCTAGATCCCTTCTTCTTTCTCTCGTCCGTCTTTGCAATTCTAAGATATCGTTTGCTCGTATCTCCCTCTTTAGAGTCCTAGTTTCTTGTACAGATCTCACATGCTCTTTTCTTTTTTCGCCTAGAGCACACTTTTTTTTTGCTTGTCTCTTAGCTTTCTTTGATACTTTCCTGCGCCCTAATCGCTCCTCTTCGTTACCCTCCCGACAACTAGAGTAGCTCCCTGAAACCTTGCTTGTTTCATCAACCGCGACAATTCGCTGTCACCTCTTCACAAAGCCACCAAGACTCCCATTCGGGAGCCGTATGTGTCTTTAAGAGTCCCAATAATAGCCACCCCTCTAGGTGCATCCTTCACCACTAGGGCATCCTTCGCCGCATCTTTGATGATACTTGCAAGGGCGTTCCACATAGAATCTGCGTCGCATGCAACTAGGGCCTCTACCCGAGTAGAAACACCCTCTGCAACTCTAGATCTGAACGCCTCTGTTGCGTCCCCACTGAGGTTCTTCCACAAGATTCTCGGCAAGGCACTCCCCTCCCTCCTGCGTTGAACACTCTTAAACAGGATGTCCAATGCGAGCAGGTTGTGTTGGGAAGAGCATGCTTCTCGTGGGAAGACTCTACAGTCTTTACACGCCTTGAGGTCTCCTTTTCGCACCATCAAATAATTAATTTGGGTGCACCTACCCCCGCTCTAAAAGGTAACCAGATGATGGTCTCTCTTCTTGAAGTGTGAGTTTACTACAACCAAGTCATGTGCAACAGCAAAATATAATATCGCACGACCTTCTTCATTTCTCACTCCATACCCGAAGCCTCCATGGACACCCGCGTATCCCTCTGTCGCCGCCCCTATATGCCCATTTAAGTCGCCCCCTAAAATCAGACGTTGGTCTATCAGAAACTCTCTTATGACCTTGTCTAGAGAATCCTAAAATGTCTTCTTTTCTACCTCACTCTGGCCCACTTGTGGTGCATACGCGCTGATCATATTAACTGTCTCTCCATCGATCACTAGAGTTAATGTTATGATCTTATCACTACACCGGAATACGTGGACAACTTTGTCCTTTAGACACGCTTTTAAAATGACTCCAACTCCATTTCTAGCAGTCAAAGAGCCCGAGTACCAAAGCTTGTATCCAT